>DWMG01004132.1:0-11213 GCA_018244855.1 Elbella merops | reverse complement strand
GAAATTAAAAGTCGTCAGTTGAAGACGCAAGCAACATTAACAAACTTCCTTACACTTGTAATGGACACAGCAACTACAGCTACGGTTTCAGTGGTGTGCCGTGTCGGTTACGGGATACCGGCAACTGTGTCGGATTGCCGATATGGGACACAGTGAACATGGTTTCATGTGATGGTGTGCTGTGTTGGTAACAGAAAGAGTCCACGTTTGCCTATTGCTTTAGCTACATATATTCAACATGATGTTTGTGTCCCACCCTTAAATGTAGTAATCCTATTAATGAAGTATGTGTTTATTTAAACTGTTAAGTTTTTTTCCTCATAAAAAACCATTTTTTTACTTTGAAGAAGAAGGTTTCTAATTTGCCAGTAGGGTTCAAAATTCAATAAAACTGCAATGTAATATAGTTCACTTATGAATAACCTTAAATGTATAAAAATAGTGCTAGACACTTTCTGCCTCATAAGGCACCTGGTGTGACAACATAACAAAAATAATTAAAAATATCCAGTTGTTAAATTCAGTTGTTTTGATTATAGAAATAAATAATACAAAGTATAGATACAATTTACAAATATTTTATCATATTTAACATTTAAGAATGTGTCATACAGTTATTAAAATATCAAAATATAAATAGGTTCTCTAAAGATAAATGTACATGCATACCAACTTTAGAAGTCCTTACTTAGGTATTGACACCAAATAGTAAAGCTAGTGGTTTAATAGATACATTAACACAGTGAATATAGCTGAGTGCCCAATTAATGAAATATTTTCCTGTAATCCATTACCAAAACGTTTGGCCAATGAATTTAACTTCATCATATTCTAGGTGCTATGGTTTAAATTTTTAATTCTATTAGTTACTTCCAATTCTGAACTCCAATTTCATACCTGTGTTCATGTTTATTTTATATTCATGTTGTTGGTGCTTCTGGTTCAGAATCTCCCCTTTCGCTTGATATAACTGATGGCGGCATTATTACGGGTCGAACTGAAAACGTCACTGCGACGAGATCTCCAAGTAATAATATTCCAATAATCATGGGCAGTATACCATTCAAAATCATTGCTGCGTTTTTTTTAGACGAATCAATATTATTTAGACTTCTGAATACATTAAAAGATAGGGATATATGAACTGAGGAACACGTCACAAGTGCGTACATCTGTAAAAACCACGAAGGCTGTTGCTGCCGAAGTCCTCCTATTACAAAAATACCGAAAAAAATATAAGTAGCAAATATTGCAATCGGTCCGATAAGGGCATGCGACATTCCCAATGTGGGAGTTGCTCTCTCATTGATAAAATCAGCAGTATTAACAACCAAAGAAAACACCCGAAGCTTAAGCGAGCAGCGTTCAGCATTCATCGAAATCAAAATGTTTAAAATATTTTATTTCAGTTTTAGTTCTCTTTGCAGATGGAATTAGTTTTGTTTCAAAAAATTAAAGATCATTTTCGCTGATTCTAATGAATCTACGAATTTCGGAATTGATATTTGTGCTCAATTCTGGACAGATTACCTGACAGAAAAATGTCATATTTGCTTACAGAGGATATATTAACTTCGTTAATATTAATATCATGTGTTTTTTTTTTCTATAACTTAAAGCTTATAATATTATCGTCATCGTTATCCGCCTATTTCAGTCCACTGTTGGACATAGAGGCCTCCCCCAATGAGCGCCATCGCGCCCTGTCCTGCAGGGGGTGTTAAGAATCACCGGGCTATGATCGGCTACCACAAAAACCTGACCCTGGCTATAATATTATGTATTTTTTAAAACCTAAATTTTTATTGATCAATGCGAACAGCATCACAAGAAAACTAATATGTTAGCAAAAAGTGAAAAATTTAATAAAAAATGGTAAATAAAAATCAACACATTATTATTCAACACATTTAATTAAAACTGTATTCCAAATAACTTAAAAACTTTGAAAAATTCAAAACACTACTTACATAGTACCTTGATGTACTCAATAAATACTTAGACTAATTTGTAACTATCTAGTTTAAGATTAATATAGTTAATTAAAAATAAAGATTGGCCCCATTAGAGCATGAAGAAGAGGAAGAAAAAATTGAGCTCAAAATACCATTTCCAATAAGTATCAAACACTGGGTTTGAGAAATTAACGGATGCCAGCAAAAATGGCACTTTAAGCGGGAAAAGACTAGATTAAAGCTTCTATCAATTTGATTGCCTTATTTATATCCACATGATCATTTGATAAAAAAATTTTAAAGCACCGCTTTACTGTAAATTGTATTCGTTATCATAAAGCTGTTTCCAACGTAGTCGGCGAAGTCTTTCCGGTTTCCGGAGAAGTTAGACTTGAGGCGGCTCCCGCGTTTGATGGTTTGCTTTTAAAGGATGTAAATCTCGGGGGGGACGTATCGGGAGGAGTGTTAAAGAATTCTGCGCGTTTCGCCTGTAGTATTTCAGATCTCGATAAACCGTGAGTTTTAGAATAATCCGCATCAAGCGGAAACACACCTTGATCAACAGACTCGGGACAATCATGTTCAGCTTCCAAATTATGTTCAGTAATGGGTATCAAATTTCTTCGTGCTCCGAAGTGTTGGTTAGTAACAATAGGAACTGTTTTAGACGGTGGGTCAGCGGGAGATGAAACATCATGCTTTTCTCCAGAGCTATTAGAATTTTCTTCTTCATTGTTCACTTCCGGTATAGGTGTTGATAATACATCTGACCTAGGACTGGAAAATCGCCATTGTGATTTTGGCGACAGTAATATTTTTGGTGTGTTTTTATGTTCTTTTATGAGAGCACCTGTTCTCCCTGGCGATGCGGGCTGATTGTTGGATTTTATAACCTTTCTGTTAGTGTACGTTTTTGGTGAACCACTAAGATCGAGTATATTAACTTGGGATCTATTTCCAACAGGTGTAGTTGGTATTTGCGTCTTTTCTTTCGATAATTTAAGTTGTTCTACGGCTGAAAGTTTATTTGATCTATTTTGCGGATTTAGTGTGTTAAGTTTTACACTATGCTGTAATAATAGCTTCTTGAAGTCGAGCCTCGATGTCTGTGGGATTGGACCGAATCTATCTGCACACGTGGTTTCTGTCTTTTGCACACCAAAGGTATTGCTAGTACCCGTGAAATGTCTGTCCATAGGAGACCAGCTCGCTCTTGTTTTAGGATCTCCGAAATATCCAGTTTCAGGTTGACGTTTATTGTATATAGATATTTCTGAGCTCACTGGCGACAAACTGATTGAAGATAAAGCTGGTGATTCGATACCATCGGGGGTTTCTTTGATATTTAGTTTCTTTTTGCTTTTATGGATAACTGCGTACAGTTCTTCATTGGTCATGGTCGATTTGACTGGAGATAGCAATCTAGAGCTGAGGTTGACTACGTTATCCTTGTTTGTTGGAGTCGATGATTTAAACGTGGCCGACACTCGAGGGTCTATTGGCGATATTCTAATCGATTCTTCGTTGTTAGTAGCCAACGTTGCGTGTCTATGCACTGGACGGTAACTATCTTTAGTTATGCTTCTAATCGGATAATTTGATGGCCTCTGGTTTGGAACAACAGCTCTAGGTCCGTTCGAATCGTACGATGTTCTCTTTGGAAGCGTCCAATATTTCGGTAGGTCCTTTTGTACGTTGTACTGTGAATTTTCATAGTCGATAACACCGTGCCTGCCGCGCAAATGTGCGGTGTGATATCGATGCAACGTTGGATTAATCGCATTAAGATCGATCGTTGGACTCGGCTTATTGTTAGTTTGGTTTTCAACAGTTTTACTTTGCTGTACATTGATGTAGAGTTTGTCAGCACCGGAATGTCGATGGTCTGAAACATTAAAACATTGTATCTTTACATTCTTAATTCCTTGTTAAGCGAACCAAATATTAATATTGTACCCCAATCCTTGTTGTATGCGATTACATCTTCAATTTCATAAATACATACGGTGATATCAGGCAAGTACCATAGTACTACACAATTGTGATTTTGGTTTTAACCTTTGTAAACGAGAGAGTTTTTTAATATACCTATTAAACCAATAACATAATGCTTTTCTTTAAGATATTTGAGGTCGTTTACAAAGGTTAAAATTTCAATAATTTGTAATTAAATACATGAAATATAATCGTGACAATAATAAGAAAAATAACCATTGTATTATATAATACTACATCAAGCTTATAGCCAGGTAAATAATTGGTGCAAGGCTAAATATGTGAATTTCCCTAAATTCTACTGTGCTGCAGTACAGCTGTGCTATGTTAGGATATATTTATAATACATTTGTATTATCCAAGTTATACGTAAGTATAAACATTCATAAAGTGCATGGTGTTATATTCACAAATAGATCAATCACTCGTGAAAAGGTATGCATTGTTAATATTGAATGTTAGTAACAATGAGAATTCCGATCTAAAACGAAATATACCCGTACAATAACAAAATCATATTGCTAAAATATGATTTTGTTACGGAAATATTGTTCTCTTAGAACGATTTAGTTTTAGACGATTTTTTTGTTAGTAGTAACGTTAAAATAAATATTACCGTGCATAAGTTGTGGTTCATGCTTAAAAGCAACAAAATCTTTACCTTCGAAGTACTTCGCGTTAACAAAGTCGCAAACGCCTGAAGCGCTCTCGATCGCTGTGCAAAGCGGTGTTTGATGAGTTCGTGAGTGCTTTAGGAACACTTAGGTGTGACTTCACGTTACCATACTATGCATTGTCAAACCTTTGACAATTATTACAGAGAAGTTATTCAGAATTAGTGCTGTTATGTTATGAACTTTGGTGACTGGTGTCGTCTTGGAATGCAAGTGAGTCATTTTGGCTTAGTTTTAGTGCTGTATCCCAAAAAATTCAAATTTATTTACACAAAAATCAGTGACAATACTTTTTGTTTCGAGAAATTAGTTCTGTTTTATTTTATTGCTTAGTTTCGATTTATAGTAATGTTTAAGTTAAGCAATTAATAAACATCTCAATTGTTTAGTTCAGGTTGCGTTACAAAAAAATAACAGAACTTCTTTCTTAATTTTTAATTTGGTGCAATGTAGTTATGAGTAGAGTGAGGATGAGAGCCGAAGGAGTGATTAAATGAAATAAGTGAGTTAATTCACAAAAAAATCTATTATGATATTATTTACACACACATAAAGAACATACGAGAATATCACACCATGCACTTACACACGAAAACGTAAAACCAGTCTGAAGCTGTGCACGTCGCGGTGAAGGAAGGCACCATGCATATAACTTATTCTCACATAAACATTGTAAATAAAATCAATCATTCCATGTATATATTATGTAATATATGTGTAGAATTAATATTAAAATCGTTTAATTAATACCTTATACCGTTGTGAACAGTTATTTATCACAGAAATAACATAGATTATAATAAGTCATACAAGGAAGACGATATCAAGACAGAATTTTATTTTCGGACGGAATGTTTCCATATAAGAATAATTAAATACTTTTAAATTCAAAGCTACTAACAGTATAAATTATGTGTAATTTTTTTTTAATAATAATGATGATATATAACGTCTTTATAATCTTAAATAAGCGTATTAGAGTTATGACCAGGTAACAAAAAGATTTGTGAATTTGTGATTCACCAGATTTCAGTACCGTTGTCTGAATCGGATAATGATAAAATTCTAGCTTTATGCATTGAACCATCTATCGGTACAGTGACCTTAGAAGGGGACAGAGAATAGCTAGATGGAGAATGTATAATACATAGATTGTCAGGATCAGAATCTAAAATAGCAGTTAATACATCTAAGGAACTATCTCTATTATCTGGTATGAAGGCTACAGAATTACGTTTTGCTAAAGGTGTAGTTAAAGGGCTCAGGGTTAAAGCAGATATTTCTGCTACAAATTTATCGCTTACAAATGTACTGTGAGAATCATTATTAATACATTCGCAAGACTTATAGTCGTCAAATATACTACGGTGGTTAAGTTTTGGTGAAACAGTCGACGGATAATTGATTTGTTCTCGAAGTAAATCGGCAGTGATTTCGGCTTGAATCATTTCAAATGAATTACCTTTCTTAGCATTTGCACCTAAACTATCTAATTTAAGTAACTTTTTAATCGGCATCAACGGCGAGTTAGCTAGTTTGTAACTGTCACTGCGTTTTATTTTATTGCTTGCAGTTTTTTCATTAACTTCCGCAATTATATGATTATTATCTAACATGTCTCCTTTTATTTCATTATTATTATTATTATTCCTATTTGTAAACATTTTCATAACTTCAGCTACCTTTTTACTACCAATCTTCTTAGAATCATTTAGACACTTATCTCTTAACATAATAGGTGTTTGAAAATTAGGAACGAATGGAATTATATGTTCATGAACATTTAAAGTTTGATCGTTATTCTCTATAGCACGACTTGTAATGTAATTCATGATAGAATTTGTGCTGATTTGTGTCTTACCTGTTGTATCATCTTTCGATGGAGACAAGCTGACACCCTCTGCGTCATGTATATTTACATAAGCCCCAGTCCTCGTTATAGCCTCTACAATTCGCGGCAAATCGTGTTTACTTTTTGCTGTAGTTGTGGGTTGACTATTAGGTACAGCCGGTATTTCAGTAACAGGCGTGGCTGTGATTATCATGCTTGGTTTAGGCGGAGGTAGAGTCACGAATTCAGTAGTAACAGGTCCATGAGGTTCTATTGGAGCTTTAATTATCATTTTGCCTAACTGTGGTGACGTGGGTTTACTGGCTGGTGGGGCTGGTTCGTAGGGGAAATCGGTCTCATCAGTAATTTTAACAACATCCGCATTTTCTCGTTGAATAACTGAAGTCGTCGGACAAATTTCTTGGACGAATGGCCCGGGTTCAAATGTGGTGTGAGCTCCTTTCCTTCTTTTAAGTGTATCTGACGAATAGATAACCTGGCCTTGAGAATCCAATGTAACTTTTGCTCCTTTCCGTTGCAATTCTTCTAGTACCACTGAAGGTTTCTCCTCTAAGCCGTGCTCTAAATAGTCCCTGCTGTCATTTAAGCAGTTAGGTAGTTCGTTTAAAGAAACGTATTCTGTTTCGGGTAGTTTACCAGAGAGCACTGTTTGTAAATTTTTCCTGACAATATCGTTATTTGCATAAGAACCTCTATTTAAGTTCATCTTTTGATTGTTATTCTTCACATCTGCTATTGTAACATAGTCACCGCTATCGTAGAAATCTTCAATTGTTTCCGATTCTTTTGAAATCGGTGACTTTTTACTCGATAATTTATTTGGTAGGACTCCTTTTAATTTGCACATTAAACTGTTAAATGGTTGTAGAGAAGTTTTCAATTGATTTTGTGTTTTGCCATTAGACTTGCCATTAGCATCGTTTGATTTAAATTCTTTTTGTTTCTCCTCTGCAGGTAAATCTAACTTCGGTCGACTGGATGTTTTGACTTTAGGATCTGATATTTTTTCAGAATCTTTCTTTTTAATATTTTCTGAGTCTTTGTTACTGTTTTCACTTTCGTCATCTGAATTAGTTGGCGTAATGACACACATAGAAGGAATTCTCGAACTATTTATCGTTGTTTTGTATCTGAGCCGTTCAATTCGGTCTGTGCCTTCAAGATCGGATGATTCCGAGTAATCTTGTTCTGATAAGCTATTTTTTCCATGAGCACTGGATACAGAATCTTCAATGGGAGAACTTGACGTGTTGTGACCTGAATCTGGAGAACTAGTACCAGTACTTTTTTTTGCACTTTCTAGTTCTGTTTCAGTATGAACTTCGGCTACAGCTGTTATTTCTCTGTGATTACCTACGTTTTTCGTGATAGTAATAGTCGAGGACGAACTTTCACGAATTTCTGGCGACGAATGGTTATAAAGTTGTTTGTCAGGATATTGGCGTGCTGGGTTATATCTTAGGCTACTAAAAGGCGATCTTGTGAATGAAGAGCTGGAAGTCCTGTCCAAACTGGCATTGGCGCTATGTATATTATTACCTCTACTTCTATTAATTTTTGTTAATGAACTTTTACGTTCTGGAACCGTAGGACCTATTACTAGAGATCTATCACTGCCAGCCGCCATTAGAGTGGTACACACAGTTCCAGCTGAACTCGTAGTAGTGCTCGTGGAACCCTTACCAAATAACTCATATTCATTTTCAGCAGTCAAATTTTGGCTATTAGATGAACTTGATAAAGCATTGCTTGTATGTAATGGAGTGCTTGGTGACACTTCTTCTTCCTTTAAAGTCTTTAGGCCGGAATCCATATGGAATGATGTGTAATAACCTTCCGTGTCACAGGAGAATTCTGAACTAGTCTCTAAATCTTCATGCAAGTCATGAATTATATCAGGTGTAAGAGTACCCTCGCTTGTAACGCTACCCGAACCCGAATTGTTTAGGAATCTTCTTCTGCTTATAATTGAACTTGGTGGCCCGTGGTGGAAGTTGAGGGAATTATTGGAGGTGGCAGCTGAAGTTGTACTTTTAGGAGGGACAGTTGTAGTTGTTATCTCAGAACCAATACTAGTCCTTCCTGACTCCGAGCTTGCGGACCAATTCCCGCTCGATGAATGTGGTTCATCTTTACCAACGCCCGATCGTCTCGATCTCCTGTGCGCTGATGTACTCCGTAATTTCACTCCTCCATTTATTGTTGCTGTAGTTGGAATGCTGGCTGGAACTCCTATACTCTTTTCTGATGAGGAATATGATGCACATCGCTGATGTGATCTTCGGTCTTCTTCGCCAGGGCGCTTCTTTCGCATTGTGACTGCTTCTGGAACCTGAGGTTCTTCTACTTTTGTAGGAGGCATAGATTCTTTGTTCTTTTCAGTTTTTGAATTGTCTTTGAAGCTGTCTCGACTGGCGCTAGGCGATCTACCTATCAATTTTAGCCTAGATTTCCCCCATTGCTTCAGACTGTTGAAATGACTTTTCTTAGTTACAGGATCGATAGGGCTTTTCTTAAGTAAGTCGCTAGACCGAGACCTGGTGACAGTGTTATCTTCGATTTCTTCAGAAGCCACAGCATTTGATGCATCGCTATGATAGAACAAACCAAGCAAAGCATTAGTCACACGCTAGGGGCAGAACTATGTCGACCGTCGTCAAATAACACCGCTTAGTCTTGTTACAGCGGGATCATTTGACGACGCAAGTAATTATGAAGCTAATGAACAAATGGCACTATTAGTGTTCAAGTGCACAAAACATTGATTGTCTTTGTTTCACATTCGGATATCAGTTTGCGGGATGACTGAACAATGACAATCAGTAACAAAAAATGTATTCACAGAAGCAAGAGTAATATGAACAGGTTAATTAAAATGTGTGCGGTTTTATTGCACATTTTAAGCTCACCACACAGTACTGTGCTTTATGGTTATCATAGTTAATTGTTCTTAAGATTACATTATCTACTGAGATTGAAAAATACTATAAAATGATAATAATAATGGTAGGTAGATAATATAATCCACGTGTACAGTGCAAACTAGAAGCTTACCCAGCTATAGCCTCTCTAAGCTCTTTCTGATCAGTGCCCGAAATGGTGTTTCGTCTTTTACCGCGCGGTTTTCTTGTCCGCGTCCGTCTTTTCACTGTGTCCGTTTCGCCCGTCGCAGGCTCTATGTGCAGCGACTTTCGGGAACTACACATTCTATCAAAGAACTTCCCACTCGTGTCTATCGCTACAAGTTCAGGGGGGAATCTGCAAGTTTAAAAATAGATTTATTTATATATCTGTATAATCACAAGACGCAGTGTTACTCGTATAAAACAAGCCAAAGTCACATGTGTTATATCGGTAAAGGAGAAGTTATTCAGTATTATTTCTTCCAAAATTATTAAATTAGAGAAGAAAGATGAGAAATTATTGAAAATGCATTATCACTATCAACACGTTAGCAACACTTGCTATTACAAATATCCTCGAATGACAGTGACCACTTACAATTACGTATTCCTTCTGTTAGTTCATGCAAAAAAGAGCAGGAAGGTTCATATTCTTACTTAGAAGCAATGATTCGCAGCTGTTCTTCGGGACTGGGCAGCCTGTGGTCTATGGGCTCGTCGTCGCCGGACCCGCATTCGGACAGCTCGTCGGGGGTGAGGGTCACACTGCTCGTGATGCGCATGGACGCGTCCGGGTACGTCGTCACTTCGCCGATCGCTTCTCTCGACGTCCATTTCCTCAGATGTTCCACCACTGACGGCTGCAATTGTCAAACGATGTAAAATCACTGGCATCTACTGTATATCATATATATATATGTATGTAATACTAATAGCAGCTGGATTTAAAAGGCCCAGATGATGAAGCACGGAACCAAATTGAAGTGGCACTGATTAGAGGCGTATGTCCAGTTGTAGATTTATAAAGGCTGATTCACGTATTTTTTTTAAGCATACGTGAGTTTAACTGGAGCATATTTCATTAAAAATATAAAAGCTCACGAAACGATTACTTATATTGTTCCTAATAATTGAATGCTTACGATATGCGTCTCAACTTCGACATCAACTTTGTGGCAGATGCGTCTCCTCTTAGAACTCAGCACGGGCGTGCACAGCAGGTACGGCGAGTGTTGGGAGTCCTTGCGTAGCTGGTCGAGGATGGAGCTCGAATGCCTGTCCGTCGTGGCTCGCTCGTACAAGTTACGTAAACACACCGGCCTGGAATATTTCAAAACGGCCTTTATGAACCCATTGTTTTAATTGACATAAACAAACCTCAGTTAACGGGTCAATAACGGATCAACTTTAGAACATAATTAATGTTGCCAGAAAATATATGTTCAACCGGTTTGTTCGATATTACATCTATTTGCAAATCCAAATCTTAAATTAGCAGCAGACGTTTAACACGTTATGAAAAGAACAGACAGCAGTGAGTAAGCTGATGTGTTCTGGTAATTATAATGACCTCGTAACAAAAAGCACGATTATGTGAGACGAAACTAATTAAAATAGTACCACCCTCTCGTGGCATTACTATATCTTTGCCAGTACATTTAATTATGTCAATTATTTATTTATTTAAACTCTTCAGTATTTTTTGCTTGTGCGCGTATAATTTCTTACCTTAATATTTTAAATCCTTCAATGATGACATGGACGTTAGTACACACTTAATCGTACATTGGTTTTCACTTTTAATTAGTGGTAAAGAGCACCTATATTTCCGAGC
>DWMG01004131.1:0-11215 GCA_018244855.1 Elbella merops | reverse complement strand
TCTAAGGTGTGTAGGTTTCCTCACGATATATTCCTTCATCGTTAGCAAGTGATATTTAAATTTAAAACGCACTTTGTAAAGAGGTGCGTGCCATGGCTTTGAACCCGGCACCCCCGGAGTGAGGGGCAGAATTCTTAACCACTAGGCTATCACTGCTCCTAGTCTAAGGTTACTAAGATGGTAGAAGGACAGGCAGGCACGCAGTTTAAGCATTTCGTTGTCAACGCAGCTAATGGCGTTGACGATAGGTACTTATTTGGTGGTATACGTATTGTTGAATCGTCTTTTATTATAGCTCAGTTTGAATATATCATTAACGGTCCTTGTATCATTTCAGTTATAACATTTTTATTACCATTATGAGAAGCGTTGAGGTAGTGTGAAACGTTGGCAAACTGATGGCTGGCAATCTTATTTTGTAAATACATACATACATATTATCACATATACCTACATACATATTTCCCGTAGGGAAAGTGTCCCGTAGGGCAAGTATTAAGGTTCCCTCTATAAAATAAACTTTTTTTTTGTACTCTAGACGCATAAATAAAATGTGTTTCTTTCGGTCTTTTAACGATTTATATAAAGCGAGTAGGTACGTACATAGTAAATATTTTAAATTTTCGTTATCTAATTCTATATTACTTCATCATCATCAATCGGAAGAGAAGGGTTAAGGACACAGTCTGCCACGGTGCTCAAGTACGAGTTGGTAAACCAATGATGCTTTTTTCCGACTCTTATATCGTTCCACTGTTGGACACGGGTCTCCTATCAGAATGAGGCGGTTAAGGCCATAGTCTTCTTTAATGGAGCTTAATAGAGTATTATATTATTAATTATTATTATTATTATATTATTATATTATTATACTTAAACCATTAATATTAAAGATAAAAATCCGGCGACTCACTGGCAAACCTGGGGTCGTTCGACGCAGGGTACCAGCTGGCGCCCCGCATATCGCCGTAGTGCGGCAGGTCCGCGGGGGCGCAGCCGTAGCCTTGCACCGGAGCGCCCCCGTAGAGCGGCACTGCGTAGGGGTTGGCCGCCATGCCGCACGAGGCAGCCGGCCCCAACGGTGAATTGATACTGCTGCCCGAAGAGTTGGACCTGAAGAAAACGGCTTTATCAGATCATAATACGTGTTAAATACGATAGTAAACACTTTTGTTACATTTACGCTGGCAAACAGGCAGACGAACAACCTGATGGTAAGTGGTCATCGTAGCTGTAGTGTATGTACTATAGCATACATACGCGTACGACCGAGCCGACAACGGGCCCCATGCCCACCTCAGAGGCTTCGCGCCCCTGCACGCTCGCCCCCCTAACGCGCGTTCGCTCCCGCGGGAGCTGGAAGGGCTGGACGATGCCGAATACCATGGTCGGCGAGTGACGACCACGGGCACCAACACCGTCTAACGGCGGGGTGAGATCACCGGTGGGCAGTTGACCCCCTGAGACTGCCCGGGTAAGGAGGGAACCCTCGAGGCCCATAAACTCGTACCCATGCGGCAAAACCCGCCGCAGCGACGAACGACAATCATTCATTAATACATACGCTGTCTCGTGTGTCCCTGTGTTGGGAGGTAAAACGTCACTGTCATTGTCATTGTCATTGGACGATTGACGTGTGCAGACGATTGTGCTACTAAGATACACGTGGGCATTGCCGAGCCAGTGAAACACATATAGAAACCCTACAGTCTCATATGGACATTTTATTTGCAGCAAAATTTCTTATAGGCTAAGTGACCATTGCCCCTCATTGGACTTGTATCTGAGCTCGAAACACATTGCTAACCTTAAAGGTTAGTTTAAAATAACTTGCTATCATTAGTTATTTTGTTAGCGAGTGCAGATACGCTCTAGTTTAATGGGTAGATACCATCTCCTCTAAAGCAGATAGAAGTCTGTGGTATACAGTGATACAATACCACAATAAACGGTAAGTGTCTACAAGAAATGTCAGCACAAACTCAAAAATGTTAGACGGTAATGTGGTTACCAAGTTGTGTTGACACAGCAGCCATTCAAAATAAATCTTTCCCGTTTAAATCATTAATCTGCAGTCACTTCCTGAATGGCTGTGACCCAAATCCGGCGCACGCAGCTCGTCAGTGTCTTGTGGCGCCATCTCGTCACACCAGAACAATGACGGGCTTATCTAACTAATCCCTATTTACACAATTTAATCTGTCGCTGCCCTAACAGCTCGTCCCGGATCCATTCAGAGCCACCTCGTCACGTAACGGTTCCAACTCATACACGAATTCCAACCTTACGTGTAACCGAATAGAAATTATCAAAGAAAAAAGTGAGCGTGGTAAAACCATAGAATAAATAGCATGTAGAAATATCATATGGATTTAAAAAAAATATACATATTCCCGCTTAAATAAAACCATAAATTATTTTGCTATTACGTGTTATTATACTTTGATTGTTTTGAAACGATAGTTTGAAGTGTCTAAAAATTATGAGAATCATGTGCCTACCCCGACTTACCATTATCACCTGGGTTGACTGATAAAAAATGACACATGATATTAAGCTCGCCCTTAGTCAATAACAATAAAGGATAAGTAAATATAATGATTTTGCTGTGTAATGGATACACTGAGGACTATGACGTAGCTGAGCTTAATACAAAATTTTCACTCATAATACAAAAGTTTATACCTATGTAAATTGCTTGACACATATTAGATTGTTATATTATTGGTCACCACATATGGGTATATCTCGCACTATAAAAAACAAATTAATTGAAAAAATATATCGTTATTTTTCTAAACGTAACTTCACGCCTGTAATCCCCAAAGAGGTAGGCAGAGGAATGCAGAACACTCCCGCGTTTCACCGGTTACGTTTACGTCCCACTATTGAATAGATGATGAGCCTATTGCCACGTATCAGGCACATATCCAGACTCCGAACCACTACTAGAAAATCTAAATTAGAAAATTTTTAGTGTTCGACCCGGGAATCGAACCGGGGCCCTCCCGATCGGCAGTCGCACTTGCAACCAACACGACCAACGAGGTAGACTAGTTATTTATCTAAACATTGGAAAAATATGAATTTACTGAACGCCTTACGTATAAGACAGCATCAGAGACATTTCTGCTACAGATCTGATCTATGGCTAAAGCACCCCAAGCGCAGCCATTATGATGTTTGACTTGACAAATTGAGTTTTGACAGGGCGGGAAATTTTAGCGCGAACAGTTTTAGGTTAGGAGGTTTTAATTGGGGATAATTTCATTTGATCCGGGGCTGTTTTCTTTTAATTCGCGTCTGTTTTGTTTGTTTAATTGCCAAGGAAGTAATTTTATTAAAGACGGTCTTCACTTAAAGTAGGAAAGTAATTCGCGAATGGCGTAGCTGTATTTAAAAAGTTACCATTGAATGAATTTACTTAAAAGCGATAAAAGTATAGAGGCTATGTTAAATAAACCCAACAACAGCTATCTGGCTCAATTAGTTTTAACGAGTCCACGACAATCCGAAGCGATGTAATAATTTACAGTATTTAGTATTTATATACTTAATTAATTTGAACACGTAAAATTTATGACAATATTAATTAATATCTACTATTAAATTGAAGATTAAAATTTCATCTCATCCTGTGACATTTGTATTTTGTGGGGTCAGGCTGATCGATATTTCATTTTATTTCCGGCCTTTTAACGTTCTCTGTCGGATGGGGATCTCCTCTAAAAAAGAGAAGGGTTAATGATATATTCTGCCTGATAGACGATGAACTTCATGCCATACACCGGCACAGGTCCAGACTTCAAGTCTCTCCTAGAAAATGGAATAATGGTGATATTTATGACATCATAAAGATTTAAAGGTTATTAATAACTGAAATAATAGTAAAAATTTACCAGTCGGTAACGGTCATCCATTCAACATTCTTATCCGTTGTGCTTAACTCTTAAGCTTCTTAAAAAATAAGCAGTTTAGAAATTAATTAAACTAAAAATAAATAATTACACTAAAGTGAAAAACATTAGATATGAGAATGGACAGTAACTGAAAAGCGATCTCTTTCTTGTTATTTAATCATTACTTATTTATTCCTTATCGCCTTCAACATGTACAAATGTGAATGAATTTTGCCATACTAAGAGAAGGATTTCTCTACCTCATACATGACAACACATTTAGCTCAAATAATCTCGACTCTGGGCGCTGAGTAGTACTTATTTCAAAAAAAGATACTCTTTAGTTTCCCGAAGACTGATGGTTGAAAACAAACTAGATACTGTATTGCATAGCATAGTCCTTTCTGCGTTAACAATGATCTCAAGATTGATAACTTAGTCGGGATTAGATTGTCCTACATTTATGTACCTACATATATAACTACTTTCAAGATGTCTACTTTCAAAATTAGGAAGATGTTAATTCGGAAATTAAAGCAAACATTAATCCAAAAACATTACACATTACACATTTAAATATTTACTTTTCAATTATTTATGAGTATCCATAGGATAGACATATAAATATTTCAATTTATCATGAAATCATTTAAGCCCAATTATGTAAGTCCTGAAAACATCGTTGTTTAACCTGTAATTTAGTTTGTCGCATTTCGTCCTATTCGTTAACACATTTCATTTTTATTATTCGGTACGGATTGTTGAGTAACAAGAAGTCACATCTTCATTATCGTTAGCATCGATCATCATCAGCCTATTCCAGTCCACTGTTAGACGGCGACTAGGCTAGCTCCCGCTAGCTTTCACCTAGCCGCGTCCAACTTTAACTGACGCCTTACATCTAGAAATATCTAGTAAAATAACTAACAAAGAAAACTATATTAAAAAGCCAGATGCTACATTATTAGCGAAAGATTCTCATCAAACTTTTCTCAAATTCTCCAATATCAGCACCGCTCAATACCTACGCGATCGAACGAGCTAAGTCAGCGGACGTGCCGACAGCGACATTCTAACAATATTCTTCATATAGCTATTATACCTACAGCGCTGTCCGCCTAAGGTAAGGTCAACATGGTAATATAATATTCAATCTTCCTCAGACATACATTTATTTTTTTATTTAACATGTTAAACAGAAAATTGGATTTTCATAAAACGTAGGAAACAATCATAATGTTCGTTTTAAAGCCACTCTCTAAATTTGCGTTTCGCTCGAAATTTCACGTAATTCTCAATAATTTGTAGTAAAAACAATCACTCATAATTGCTTTTGTATTATATATTTTTTATTGTTATTGTCTCTGTATACAAAATTGTTAAATAACAATAGATAATAAAGAAAATATATAATTTCTCAAATTGTGATTAAATAAATAAAAAATATTATTTTGCAGCTTGTGATTAAATAAAGAAAACATATTTGTTAGCGTTTGAATTAAAAGTTGCCGATTTCAGTTTAAAGGTTTTTATTTTATTTTTTACATCCATCAACGTCGTTATAGTGCCATTTTAAAAATAATAGTTATAAATATTATGATATGATAGTCCTGCACACGTTCGAAAATCAAAATTTTAATACTTTTGACCAAAGGGTTACATCTATTGGACCCCCGCTTGGCCAGCAGAGCAAACTGGCCAAAACTCTATTCAAAACGAACTTCTCGAAAAATGAAGCGCTAAAAGCGTAAATGATAATGATGATGAATACAATTACCGGTGAATTTGTTCGCTGCGATGTGTTATATATCCATAGACCAAGGAAAAGAAAATAAAACCATATTCACCTCTCACTAATCATTGTCAGAGCTATAGCTTAAAAAATAGTAACATATCCACCATAGACCTACATATGTATGTAGATACCTATCCAATACACTCTACTGTCTATAGTTCAAGGGCGAATATCAATCTCTTTCTCTTTCAACATCTATGTTATAGTCCTACTATGAAGTAGAGAAATTATTGCGTTTTTCTTTCTCTTTATTTCTATAAATAATTTCCGTTCACATATACGTTGATTCTACGTAGGTACTGTCGCCAGTTTGATTCAAGTCACTAATGGCACTAAAGGAAACGTTTACGTCTATTAATTCTAACCGTTAATAGTTTTTGTTCACATCTTTCTAATTATAGTCATTTTCATTAAGCTTCTTTTACGAAATAAGGCAATCTTTTGAAAATAAAGAATCGTTATAACTATTACATTGACGGGCCACACAGGGAGCACCCAGTACAAAGACTTTTTGTACACTCTCTTCGTACACGCACGCTTTTGGCGCCCGTTGACTCCCGTATCAGCTTAAATAATGAATATCTCATGGTTTCCTCACAGAGGGTACCTTAGCTGATGAGTAGAGAACACAGAGTGTGAGTGTGAGTTTTCCTAAAACCCAGGCCTGTTTTGGACGCTTCTGACTCCCCCATTAGCGTCACTAATAATAAACATCACATATTTTCCTCATGTACGGAAAGAAAAGTGAATATCCCACGCGCAGGCGATGTGTTTTTGTCACAACACAAAATACGTATTTGACTTCATGTAAATTGATTTTGTTTAAATAGTAGGCAAAACTCGCAGGTGTGACACCGTCACCACTCGTGGGCGAGCAAACAGTACGTTCGCTTAGTGTTATGTAAAATTCATGTATTATGTAAACACTAATATTTTAGGTCCAGTGGCATATATACGTTTCGTTTGACGTTGTGTAAGTAGCTTTATAGTCCTAACCTGAACTATTCTGACAGGAGACTCCTGTTCAGAAGTAAAACGATAATAAGGTCGATGACTTTCATAGTGAAAATCTAAAATAGCATCTAATTACACGACTATATATCAGCAACGTAATATATCAACTGAATATATGAAATTGTCATACATTTGTAGGATCTCGTTTATTTGACGTGTAGAAATACTGAGAGCTTAAGTCACATATTTTGTCCGTTATGACGATCACGGACTTTAACCTTTGATATGGAAAGTGTTTTTAAAATATGATATGTAACTAACATTAAAAACGTACCTACACTTTTTGTAATAAAAGAGCCGTGCACCAGGAAAACAATTATCCAAAGTAAACTAATTAATCCTAAGCCACTAGGTTAATAATTTTATAGAATGATTATTTTATGCAGTTTTTAAGCTTCGCCTGTTATAGTTATTTAAAATTATTTCAGACAAATTACTTATATAGTATAAATACGTAGAATACGCACGTAATTAATTTAATTATATAATCAGTCGTATATTTACAGAAATGATACTTGTATATCAAAATGTAGAGTCGATACAAATGATCTCTACATTTTTGTTACAATCTGTATTAAATTAAAATAATGTGAGATTTATCTACAGATAACAATCTTTTAACGCAATAGAAGGGGGTAGATAGATAGAAAATGAAATGCCCCGTAAAACAAAACAAGCAGAGACGGTTAAATGTACCTACATATATCAACAGAAAATATGGCTGCAAGCAGCTTTATGACTACCTAAAACCTATCGTACTATTAAGCGTTAAGTGAGGATCAGTTTATTGACTACATTATTTTCTGACTTATCTCACATAGACACGAAGTAGTTATGGCCAAAAACCCCCTTCATAAAGGAAGTCTATGTCCAGCAGTGGACTGAAACAAGCTAATAATGATGACATCCATTAGGTATATATCACGGTTCAATAGTATGTTATTAGATATGGTATATAAGAAATAATTGTTTGGAGTCAATCTGATTGAATCCGATCCAAAAATAACGTTTGACGCTACCCAAACAAATTGTCACCGCTGGAAGAACACGAAATATCTATATATAGATAGATAGATGTACAGTTTACGTCATTATGTACAAACATTACACGCAAATATTGTCAGATTGTATGTTTGTCTACGCGGTGTGCCAACTACCATTAACAGGTTTCTATATATTATAAATTCGCGTGTAAGTCGGTTGTAAATTGTTTTACACAAAATGAAATCTACTGTCGCTATACATATTTTATTATATAAAGTGTATAACTTAAGGTAAATAAAGTATTAAAGTGTCAAAATAAAGTTCTTATTGATATTAATAGAATATGTAATCGCCAAGAATTATATTATTTATTTGAATAAATATAAAAAAAAGTGGGTTCCTTTTGTGGTCCTATTTATTTATATTTGATCTATTCATGCTAATATTTTAATAACTAGATTGAATATTATAATTAAACAAACAGTTATAATTAATGTAATAAAATTATACCTATTTGTTTGCCGTTATGGATGTAGGTATCACACAAAACTACTGCGTAGATTTTTATCGAATATTTTAAGTCTTAAGAACTGATAAAATTGGTTTTTTTTTTAATTAAACTTCCTTCGTTTATTGTAAATGTATTAAAGTTTAAAAAAATTTTCCATGTCTGCTCAAAAATAATGAACAAAACAAAATTTTGATATATTCACCATTTTTTTTTTAATATTAGAAGTTTTAAACAATCAGTACACATCATTCACACTTACACGCATTGTTTTATTATTGAATAATTTTAGAAATTTTACGTAAGCACGTTAGGTCAGTAAAGTTTAGAAGTATTTAGCACTCGTTGCTCTCTGCTCACTCCATAAGGGACTCAGGGTTCTGGTGTAATACATAATTTTAATCCTAAGTAATATATGTCGTATCTCAGGGGAAAAATATCGCCACGATCTGCTTTTAACTCTAGAAAAATCCAGATAATTTCCGGTTAAAAAAATCGATCAGTCTGTATTATCGTTGTTTTCTTATAGCTTCTATAATTAGGTGTTGGAAAGAGATAACTACATAAATAGTTGCTAGTTTCATAATTATCAAGGTCATCTATTATCTAACAAGTACCTAAATTTGTAACAATCTGTACCTTTTTTGAAAAACTCTCAACGTAAGACAACTAGGGGTTTTTAAATGGACTTTCATACTGCCGAATATGTGAATGTAGCCGAAAACATTGTTTTATGAGTTTTTATGAATACGTTGTAATTAATAAAAATATTTGAACTTAAATATAGGAGAATTTCATATAATTTAAAAAAACATGTCCGGAATGAATATAATAAAAATTTGTGTTATTTTAATTTTTTAACACAGGTATAGGGAAATAAACGACAATTAATTATTATCCGCTTATCTCCAATATATTCCGACTACTTATTTTGAAAACTTTAAAGTACCTACCCACTTAGAAAAGCTTAGACAATTCTCAAGCGGAAAGTATGTTTATTTCTGTATGTATGTCGGTATGTATGTACATAGGTGTGTCTATAAATATTTCATATATGTTTTTATATTAAAAAAAATTCAGTGTTGCTGCTCAAGAATGTCTTTAGCCATCTCCTTTTATGAACGAACAAACCCTAACCATTAAATTTTATGGAATTTTCAAAAAATATGTTTAAATACAAGAACGACAGAAACATTTTAAGTTGCGTTGATTAATTAAATAGTATTATTAAATGGGTTACATTAAATGTAACATTATATTAGTAAGAATAATCGTAGAACATGGGAGTAGGTAGGTACCTACTATTACTTTGTCTACCCCTTCAGGGAAATAGAGGCGTGTTATTATGTGTGTCATGTTACATTAAATTATCAACAACTAAAGAAAACATAAAATATCGAATACATATTCAAACCTTTACTAAATAAAATATAAAATATACGCACCATTAACATAAATTTTATAATAAAAATATACGCTGTGAACTTTAGGAACTCTACCCGAATGTAGAGTTCATTATTTTATATCTGCATAGAACAAATATTTTCATATTGTTAATAACCATTTATAAAAATATTTACTATAGTTAACCTAGACAATTCACCTAGGCATTTCTTAATAAATATTGAAAAATCTTTAATACTGGGAGTTCATAAAGAAGGAAGTCGGATAGGTCTAAACTTAGTCGGCAATCCCGAAAACATACCTACGTGAATTAAGCCGACGGATAATTTGATCATGTATATATAGAAACCTTAAAACATTTTTATTGTTATATTATATCGTTAGGTACGCGTAGTCCCTTACGGTGTAGGCAGAGAGAGCACTGCGAGCCTTTATCTTGATAGACCTAATTTTCTTCATTATTCATCATTATTTCATACACAAAATACGTTTATTAGTAGAATATATGGAAATATTAAATATATTGTATTTAGATAAATCGTATGTATTGTTGTCTTCATTCTTTGTTTATTATTTATTTGCTGTAATCATTATTATAAATACGGTTCCATTAGCTTCTATTGGACAAAGTTAGAAATATATTATTTAGTGAATATGTAATATAAAAGCTATTAAAAATATTGATTTACCTACTTTATAAAATATAGTATTTGTAACGTTACATAAAATTTTCATTTTTAGCTCTATATTTATTTTATCGAAAGGACTTCATTGTTACCAAATATGTTGCTATATGATTAGGTTTAGGTAGATAAATCGTCCAATTTCATATTTGGCTTTAAATAAATAATGAATATCGTCTTTTTCTCTCATAAATAAAAAGTGTTACTACAAAAAAAATCGGCGGTAATATTTGATTTATTTACAAATATTTCTTAGAATCATAAAAATTTAAAAAGCCGAATATAATTATTTAAATCACTTACCGGTAGTTATAAAAGCTATGGATATTCAACGGGCAGTTGTCCATGGGGCCGCAACACTATGCACTTAGGCCTATTTAAGCATTTGAGCACCACTAGACGACAGCGTACGTAACATTGTAAAGCCAAGTACCGACCAGTGTAAATTCGAATTTTATCACTCGGCGCGTGTGGTTAAATCAGTGGTTAACTTTAGATTTGGTACGATTTTATTCAGTTATTGCTTAGTCGGAGGATGTTTGTGTTATATTTAGTACTGTAAAGCTAAATTGTGAATGACATAACGTTGAAGTATACGTACATATGCACATATTCGTCGAGTGGCATGTCGACGGTGTCGCGGAACAACACACCCCGCAGCGGATCACTATGCGTCCATTTTATTTCGACTACTTCGTCTTTCGGGTTGATCATTGTTAACTTTACTCTTTACTACGCTTAATTGTGAAATCTCTCAAAGGGCAAAACGTAACGCGACGTAATACTTATCGCAAGACCGAGTCCGCGGCCGCGCGGGGCACATCGTTGACCTCACATTCACATCGCATCATCACTTGACCGCCGACCACAACATTCCTGCACAAACGAACGGCACCGAACTATATCCTTCGAATACGAACGCCGCTCG
>DWMG01004130.1:0-11216 GCA_018244855.1 Elbella merops | reverse complement strand
ACCGGACAATGTTAGCGAACTCCAAAATTAAAGCGACCCTTTATATAATATATTTACTTAGGAGGCACGCCATTGCGAATCTTTGGAATTGGATAGATACATATATTCTTTTACAAGTAAAGAGATCAACAAATAAGAAGGCCTAGAACTGAAAAAAAAAGGACTGCTAGTATCAATCAATCTAGTTATCTTAGATAATTAACTATCTTATTGCAAAGTTTTGTGTATCCAAATGTTCATATTTTCTCTAAAGAGTACTAATTATAATAATAAATCATTATCTTTAGAAACAATTTTAACTCATAGTTACATCGTCTTACGTAAATTAGCATGCCTTCTCTGCTTATTAATGGGATTCTGTCTCCATAAGATTTTAGAAGAAAACTTGGACATTGTTCACATCAAGTTTCCCTACGTAATACACGCGCGGAAAGTTAGGGAAAGTTGACCGACAATGCAGAGACCTCCGTAGACACCAGCTAGCCGGATAACCCATTGGACATCCGATAGTTGGGAAAAAAGCCTATTCAGCGTGTTTTATATGGTATGCTCTTAAACTTTGCCTGAGGGTGAAGCCTATTATTCTCTAGAAAACTTCTTAATTTTTTATTATATTATAACAAAGCAGATACTTTCGTGTGAACCAACCTATTATTATAGGTATTTGTATAATTGTTTAATTCAAGAAGTAAGTACTTTAATTAGTTGTGATTTTAATTGTAATAATGTTTTGTAATTTGAATTTCTTGGTGTATTTTTACATTTAGTCTATCATAAAAACAACGAACATCAAATATCTTGATTCATGAATTTTAAT
The DNA here is from genome assembly GCA_018244855.1 of Elbella merops. Taxonomy (NCBI): domain Eukaryota; kingdom Metazoa; phylum Arthropoda; class Insecta; order Lepidoptera; family Hesperiidae; genus Elbella; species Elbella merops. Next base: position 10,399 of record DWMG01004130.1, on the reverse strand, counting down.
TAAATATACCTACCGGTACACTAATGTCTGAAATTTGATGGTCGGCCCTTGTTAGCAGATGTGATTCTTAAAGTGAAAAATATCCTCTAAATAAATAGCTTAACTTACGAGTAGAACAAGTTAATAAAAATGCATAAATGTTTAGATTTTAATTCAAAATATTAATTATAAGGTTCGTAAACGTCTAGAATTTGGAGACTTGTACGTTCTGGAAACATATCTAACATTTGACAACTAAATATTTCTGTTAGTACTAATTTTAATATTGATACAGTTAATGTTATGAATAAATATGTGTACATAGTTAAATACGAAATAGTGAGAAATTGGTAAAATCAATGGCGTTCTACATTCCGTTAAAGTCCATAAATAAATAATACGTCATAATGGAGCTATCGATCACCGTGTTTACTGTGTTATAGATAGAAATAAAACCTATTTCACTTCCTATTTTAATATTTGAAAAAACCAAGAATTAAATAAGACTCTGCACTCGCGGAACGTTGTAACTATTACACCTGATTCGTTATCGTACGATACTTCAACTAACACTATGAAATGTTGCTTTTTTAATGTAGAGAGTGGCAAACGCACAGGCAGCAGATACAAGTGGTTCACAGGCATTACAGGCAAATTTATAATCGATTTTAGAGCAGTAACTTCTCTGCCTGTGACCAAAAGAGTTGTAATTGACAACAGAATATCTTTTTTATCGCCCAACCGTTCTCTTGGCACACAAAACATAAAAAAACAGTTATAACCTTACGCGTGCTCTTAAAACATAAAGGTTATAGAAGATTATCATTTTAAAGTTTCTTTTCTGCCTCTTTAATCAAAATTATATTTAATCTTATCATATTTTAAATACGTGGATTCAAAATGATTTTCAATTTACTTGAAAAAATTACTTGTAATTTATTGCATTACTTAAAATATAATTTGCAGCCCTTTTCTGTTAAACTTCAGCATTCGAATTACAACTACGTAATTTATACTGTAAAATTAAATTAGTTTATTCTTTTAAAGCGGTCGATCAGTGGTTGAAATTCGACAGAAATCCATTAAATTTTATTTTTGAACGTGATCGAGGTTCTAATGTCTACCAATACGTCTAAAGTCTCTGCTCGTTTAAATTGTTGCACCACAGCCTAATATACATGCGTTTCAAATGGCACGCCACTGAGCTCGATCTTCAGCTCTTCGCATCTAACCACTGCCAGCCACATTGCGTATATCGTCATTCCACCTAGCTGGAGCACATGCGGTTTCCACTCCAGAACACGTCTGCTCCAGTGGCTATCGATTCTGCGACAGATATGACCAGCCCACATAATGCTCCTTCTCTACATAAACTTTAAACTAAGAAAAATCTCACACGTCTCCGTGCGCGTTGTATCTTTAAAAATGGCTACAAATAATGAAAATATACATACATTAAAAAGGCGTATACAAATATATATATCAAAGTCATAGCGTTTAAGAACCATGTGTTTGTTAACACTGATAATATAATTAGTGCCTGTTAAAAATCGTTCTTTGAATGTCATCGAGTACAATATTGGGTGCTATAAGGACATGTAATGTCAAAAAGGTTATTTAAACTTTTTAGACGTTGTGACGCAGGTAGAATAAAACGATTTCCTGTTAATATAATACAGTATATTATATAAAAGTGTACCTATTTATAATAATATAAAATTCTACACTAAACCAGTTTTACAAGAGTTCCTTCAATAATTCGAGCAGTACAACAATTTTCAACTAATTATGTACATGTCTCAAAAACATACAATGTAACAATCACTTAACAAATCATAAAATGTATGTTTCCAAAGAATACAAGCAAAGAAACGAGATTATTGGTGGTTTTATGTCTCAATCATTAATTAGAAATGTTTGCATAAGTAAGAATTGTGTGAAAGAATGTAGACATCGTTTAAGCGCCTTATTTAACTTTCTTGCCTTAAAAATCCTCAATTCTTTTCGTAAATTTTATTCAAATACAATGCCTAAATTATCTGGATCCTTGACGACACGAATACGATAAACGATTGACGAATTTACGATTTGAAAGATTTCTTCTATGGACTATTGTTTTGTCGATAGCTGCAACTTACCATTCTCTAATCTCCTGTAATTCGTCTTCGTGCCCTTCTGGCAGCGGCTTCAAGCCGTGCAAAAAGGGATGTGAGTACTTGGTCGCCGCCATCCCACCACGCGCTCCTGGATGTTATCCTGTGCACAAATAACATACAATTAAAAATTAGGTATACAATAGCTACAATGTCGGAACAATGAATGGGGTAATAGCATTTAATGTAGGTATTCAACGTAATACAATGGCAAATGGAGAAGCAAAAAATCTTCAAAACCGACATGCATATTTAAAGAGAGTAATGAAGGTAAAAGAAGCACGTCATATCAGTAGGGACCGAGATATTCAGCACTCTGTACTCTCTGCCGCCCTGCAACGAACCTAACGATATAATAATGCTAACACCTAATGAACTGCTAGGAGGTAGAAAAAAAAGAGACGTAAGTTTTGTGTTCTTAATGAAGTGCTCAGTTAAACTATAAGTGCAGGCGAAGAATATGCCACACCGAATTGGTTTTAAATTTCAAGCATATTAGTGGGGAATATTTCACCTGCGTGCTGTGTAAATATTGATGATACATATCAACAAAAGGCCGATAAAGAAACAGCAAGCCGAGCATATAACGTAACATCAGGAAATCAGCATTCGTTTTTGCGGTGAATTGTACGCAATCGCACAAAAAATGTGTTATATTGTTCAACGATTTCGGGCATATCGTACGATGTTCTGCGCGCCTAGTAGACCGGAGCGGAACTGTGCGTAACCGCAGAACACTTTCTTTCACTAATCACTTGATAATTACTTAAAATTAGGATGCGCATGCGCCGAATTGTTATTTCAAATCGACGCAATTAATACAAAAAAAAACGTTTGCTTTTAAAACTTGCACAAAAGGCAGTCAAATAAACAGATTAATATAACTACTAGTGTATTAATACATTTCATGCGATTTTTTTTTGTTACGTAAGCTTATTTTGAATCAATAATCGTTTATAAAATATCCGACTTCTTTGATTAATATTACAAAAAAGATAAAACATGAGAATGCATATAACAATGGTAATTTTTCCCACATTAAAGACAATATGTCACGAAATAATTATCGGTATTTTACGTATCGTATTTAGGCATTAAATGCCTGCTGTTGTTGAAGACACTAGAAATATGACCGAAGCTAAAGCATCTTTGTTTAACAGGCCCCAATAGAGACAAGGCAGGAAAAATAACAGATAGTAACGGCACTAAAATTAACCGGGCTTAATAATGGTAACAATCCCCATCCCTGAAATTTAAATTGTTAATCTTATTAACAACTTAGTATAAAACCTACCCTATCCCTGTCAGTTACAAATGTCTCTGGGTTTCTTAAGATAAATATTTCATATGTACATAAAATTAAAATAATTGTAACAGCATTCACACCTTACTTTAAATGCACTAAACAAACGCATTTGCATAATCAAGAGATATGTAATTCAAAAATCAGACCATTTTCACAAATATAAAGATGTTGATTCATGGGCGTTGTATATTTGAATAGACTTTCGCTTTAGTTTCAAATTAACGCTGCGTTAGTGACGGATATTTAAGTAGGTATGATTAGCGTTAAAATATGTACCCGCTTGAATTCAACGTGCTTAATTTCATTTGCACTTTCATAAATTATATTGTAATTGATTTGAATTTATTTATTTGACTGTCTCGTTAGTATAACGGTTGCAACGCGACTGTGGATAAATAATTTGCTGAAGATCGAGATCAGCGGCGACTATTAGAGAGGCCAATGTCCAGCAGTGGACGGGAGTAGATTGGTGGTGATGATGATGATGATGATGATTAAGCGCCACTGCTATACAAGAGATCCTGGTTTCGAAACCTAGACTGTGCAGTGTTGTTGGATTTTTGTAACTTCAAAACTCTCAGAAACTTCAAACAGAGCCTACACTTGTGCCCAGGGTATAACAATAAGTGCATTCCTATTTCATAGGACGTATAACATGACCAGTGAAAAGTGGGAGTAAGTAGTGCCACTTTGGGTAAATATAAGCATGATTTTATGCTATGCCTTATTCGAATGCAATTTGAAATTGATTTCACGTGTTCTCGTTCTGGTGTGCAACTCTGTACGGCGATAACTATTATTAACATTAAAATTGTTTTGAGTAACAAATTGTTTTGAGTAACAAGCAACTCCCAGCAACACACGTCTTAACTTTTCCAAGTATAACAAGTACTTTCTCGCGGACGTCGACGCTCGCATAGAAAGTGAATTACGTCGGTCAGCGCAAATAAAGGGGATATGTGCTAAAATTGCCCTACCCATGTACATTGTGCTCGTGTGCGTAAATGTAATTTGACATCGTGTCTGTGTGTGTACATGTACATGTAGTTTTAACAGGTACACAACTGCGTCGTTTTACTTTGTCGACAGAACTTTTTGTGTACGTTTTAAGATTCCTTTGTATGTGATTCTCCGTAATTAACACATTTGAACATTACTTTATACAATTTGAATAGTGATTAACAGATGCCTATGTCTAATGCTTAAACGTTCCAAAAATATGTCAAGTCACGGTTCTGTAAGGGTTCGAGATAAGGATGTTGCCATTAGAAAGATATATTATCCATTACGGACATGACGTAAGTAAGCACTAAATTAGTATAATAATATAGTTACCGTTGAAGTGCGAAAGATCATATGTAAACTGTTTGTATGTAATTTATTTCATTTTTTTTTATTGGTACGATACACGTTTATAATATTATAAAGTACATTATTGCTTAAAGTACCTAGTGTACGAAAACCGAGGGTAGCCACATATTGTTACATTCTGTGTTGGGTGTCGAGACAAAAATGTATTTACGCTTATAATTTCCTTTGCACAAAAACACGACAAGCTTTAAGATTATTACAGAAATCATGATTTACTGCAAATCGGTCGTACACGACACCAACACATTCGTGGTTCAACGACAACTTCATAATAAATTATGATGGGGTTTTGCTTGCCTCACCACACAATCCATTTTCTGGTTGGCAGCCGGCGTATCACGATTCCGGTAGGGAAGATAGCCTGATAGGACTACGTTAGCATTGACTATATATCGTATATCTCGATTTCCAATGAATTAACATCTGGTGTCTAATGTATAACATAAAATTTTGTTTGAATCTGACCCAAAAGCTCTTCACTTTAATGGGTTTGTATATGAAAATCTAGAAGATAAATAGAGGTGCTAATTTGGCTCGCTGGCTCAATTTTGTTATCTAATTTTACTAACTAAACTAATAAATAATTATAAGTTACTGTTGGAATGCTGTTGGAAACAGTTCCTTTCAGAATGAGAATCCCTATAGCCATAGTTTGCCAGCTCAACGAAATACAACTTGGCAGATTTCAGATTCCTATGAAAATATGAAATAGAAATTTAAAGGGCGTCAGGTTCCTCGTGATATTTTCCAGCGTTGTTTTAGCAGTTTAGATACATTTTCTTTTGATATTCGTTATGAACATTTTTTACTGCCGTCTAATCAGTTGACTGTAAATTATCTTGCGCTGTTACTGTTTGTTTGTGACTGATTGAAATTAGATTGGACATTTTTGCAAAAACAAATAATTTTAATGTAGTTTTTCATGGATCATTTCACTTCGAAAAGTAACACAAGAGAAATAATTGAAGCACGCTACATAATAGGAATGTAATTTACATACATTTGAATTACGCTACAAACTTTACATAGTAATTTTGAACGAAATCGTACGATTTGTAAATACGCGGACAACGATAGCTCAAAACACAGTTAATATGGTATGCATAATAACGAAAATAGGTATCTGTTATAAAGCAATACCTGCATTCTTTAATCACTACATTTCATGACTAGCAACTGTTGGCCTTAAAACGAAGTATTCTGAACATTCATACGGAATAAAATTGCAAAAAGAATGTTTGTTTTACAAAATGGTGCGAATTTAATTTCGATGTTGCATGCCCAGCGTGGAGATTACGGGCAACCCCCTTTGGGGAAGGCCTATGTCCAGCAGTGGACTAAGAAAGGTTGATGATGATGAGGCACGAAAAACGGTGGTAATATAAACAGAAAGTTTCATTTGCTACAAGATTTTCAGTTCAATTATTATAGAAAGAAACTACAAAAAGGAACATATTTAAGTTTTATATATTTGTTTTTTTTATATATTTATTTAGCATGGTTCCAAAATAAGGCGGTATCCCAGAAAGTGATTTGTTTATTCCCAACTGAGTATCGCCTGGTAGTCACTGCACAGTTGTTATCTCATTATTATAACCGTAACCAACTGTTTAAAAACCCATCCACTTGTCGTCCATACAAGACCATAACCGGTTTTATTAGTTAACATACTTAATACACCATTACTGGTACCATCGGTACTGGTAACCATATGGCAGCACCACGACACACAGGTTCAAACTTCGAAACATAAGCTTAGTTAAGATAATGTTACTACATATATGGCAACCCCACATAGACGTGTCCGAACATCGTATAGTTAAATTTATAATATACGTGAACAAAATTTGGACGTATGCAATTTGGACAGGTGAAAATAATCGTACTTTCCAAGGTCCAGTTATTTACGTTGCCAGCGTTATGTTGGATTACGCGATAATAATAGCTGCCTCGGTAACCTGATCTCGATGGAACTACCATGAACGAGGTAGACCGGACCTGTTGACCCGCTGAGTTGATAAACTCATATATTATATAAATAACTAGCTGTACTCGCGACTTCGTCCGCGTGGAATTTTTTATTTAGAAATCAATTATATATTGGGTGAAACTTTTAGAGGGGAACAATTTTGTAATATATGAGTTTTGACTAACTTTCACCGTTTACTTAGCGCATGCAAGAAAAGCTCTAAATTTTGCCGTTGTCGCAATATTTTTTATTGCTCCTCCTCTCCTATTCATCTTAGCGTGATGTTATATAGCCTATATATAGCCTTCCTCGATAAATGAGCTATCTAACACTAAAATAATTTTTCAAATCGGACCAATATTTCCTGAGATTAGCGCGTTCAACAATCAAACAATCAAACAAACTCTTCAGTTTTATATATTAGTATAGATTTTATGACAAGTAATGTATTATGAAGGTAACCCGTTAAAAGTTTATTTTCTTATTTTATTTAATACAAATAAACCTGTCGACTTTTAATTTTAAGTTTGTTATTCAAGAATTAATCGCTTTTAAAAACAGGCTATTTTCGCAAAGTAATAATGATAGCTATAATACTTGGTCGTATTTATATTTATTTATATATTGTTCATTATTGTTAACACAGAGTGTATTCAATGCCAAGTGGAATTTTCAACCGGTCTATCCAGGTGACGGGAAGCTACGACAGGCACCTAATATTCTCAAATTTAACAACTCTAAACGTTATATTCTATCTGTTTCTTATAAACGTAAAAATCACGCATGCAATCCCAGAGGAAGTAGGAAAAGGAGCGTAGTAGGTACACGCCCACGTTTCACAGGTTACATTTACGTCCCAGAATGGAATAGGTGGTGAGTCTATTGGCATAGATCCGGCACAGATCCAGACTCCTAGCCATTACTTGAATTTTTTCCTAGAAAGTCTAAGATAGGAAAATCCGATAGTACTCGATCCGAGGTTTGAACCTAGGACCTCTCGATAAGCAGTCACGCTTGCAATCGCTAGATCACCACACACACACACTATCAGCCTGTCATCGTCCACTACTGGACTTAGGCCTCTCCAATGGCACGCCACTGAGCTCGACTTCAGTGCTTCGCTTCTTCCAACCGCTGTCAGCCACTTTCCGTATATCGTCACTCCACCTAGCTGGAGGGCGGTCTACGCTACGTATCCTAGACCACCGAGGCAAAGTATATTAAAATACATACACGTAATCACTGTTATTTTATCTCAATTTCTTATGTTCCTATAAAGGCTTTACATGTCTTGCTAAACCTTAATGTTTTTTTAAACTAAATTTAAAAATAAAATATATTTTATAATTAATTATATTTAAAAATAAAATATATTCTAAAAAAATTAATTCCATAAGAATACTCCACCGTATGTTCCTTTCTTATACATCCGAAAGACCTTTATTCGGCAATTCATAGGGAGATGATATTGACTCTGTCCTTGTCGGCCGTGACACAAAATCCCAGTTTAAACTATCTTAAACATCTCTTCATGATATTATCGCTCAAGGCCGAGTTGAGTCGATGGAAACTAATATTTTCGCTTGCGATAAAAGAAACAATAACATTTTCTATAGAATCGAATGTAACGAACTTTTTATTCTAAAATCGTGACTAATTGAGCCATTTTCTTTAATTACCGACTGGTAAAACGTGAGAGTGTACTACACTCCAATGCCTATATCTTCAAGGATTACAGGCGTGATGGTACGCTTAGACGTTTTTTTAATAACAAGACTATGGTAGGATAGTATACTTTTCACGAGTTGTAATGTTAGTTAAAATAATGTTTCATTAGCCTTCACTCAATGAAACTACCCAACTGCTACAAAATATTCTATAAATACCTACACACGTGTATATATACACACTGGTATCCAAATGTACTCACTTCCTAGGTGTATTACACACATATCGTAATAATATTAGTATTACATAATCACGCTAGTACCGTTATGGGGTAAGTAGAAAGTACCGACTGCCAAACAATATCCTTACAGACCTTACCTGCGTTTTCTACATACATCACTTCCCATACACTTTTATATCATGTAAGTAATAAAACATGACTTACTTGTTCTGAAAATATTATAAACGGAAGGGCGCCGTTTTCGTTCACGATATTTAATTTTATTATTAATATATAACACCAAATATCGCAGTAATTCTGATACGCTGTCAACATGACACTGAACGTGGCCGGGTCGTACGACCTCCTTATATTTCGTTTACGCTGAGGAACATTAACTTTAGTCATTCAACTTTAGTCATTCAACTTCATTGAGACGATAAGTAGTTGTTTAATTCGCACCCTTTACACTGACAAATATATTAACACAAGTACGAGTAGAATGACGAATGAAACAGATAAGGTTTGTTAGAACACAGACTACTTACCCTGTAAAAGAGTTGGCGTCAACATAAAAAATATTACATACACATTTAAAAGGAATTAAAAAACATTTTAAGCAGTAGTGTATGCATGTATAGTGACGCGATTGTTTTTTAATATTTTTTGCTATTACTAAATTTATATTTCGAGATATCTCAGACGCGACTGTCTGATTCCAAAGGCGGCAGAACCTGTTCTATGGTAACCAGACTTATAGACATACACTGATAAATTATCTATAAAAATAATAATATATTTTTACACGTAGACACCGAAGGAGAACCTTCGAGCATCATACAACCATTTGCTCCGGAAGGGAGTCGAACCTACGACCGCCGATTCAACAGGTTCACTAACGTTGGATCCATGAGCCAGTCAGCTGATTGATACGAACACACGGGAAAGTTTTTTCCAATATGAAATTACTAGTAATGGATCGGAGTGTAGATTCGTAGCCGGTATATGGCAATTGGCTCATCTACACTCTACTAGGACACTACACTCCCACACATAAACGTGATGATACGTTACAAAACATAAATTAGCGATAAAATAAAAAAACTGTACACAAACTCTTATCGTCAGTTGCAAGTTTATCTGCAGGTCCCATATATTGAAATGCTATTCATAACTAAACTGATAAACGTTATACACTAACATGACATATTCATTACATGATTAACATTAATATTGTACATACAAATACGTTAATATTAAATAACGTATTTGTCATACATGCCCGCCTATTAAAGGATCCCATGACCTGACTTCTGTTACTATTTCCATGATTAATTCGAAATTCGTACGTAACAACTTCATCACTTATAAATTATTGTTTTTTTTTATTTCAAGTTGCACCGACGGAAAGGACACTATAAAAGAGTACAATATTTTGCATAAACTATGAGGGAAGTGTTACCTCATTTACAGATGAAAAAAACACGCATACCGTAGAAGAGGCGGAAGAAAGTTACCAGGACTGTAACAAGTGGAGATCTTTAGTCTCTGCCTACCCTTATGAGAAGTAGGCCTGCAATGTATATGTATGCATCTAATATATAATAACACTATGACATTATATCCGAAACCGGCGTGCGAGTATAAAAAGAGCAATGAAAGCAGAAGAAACACGTCAGGTGGGTAAAAATATTTATCATTCGGTGCTCTCTGCCTGCCACGTACGGGACTTG
>DWMG01004129.1:0-11217 GCA_018244855.1 Elbella merops | reverse complement strand
TGTCAAACAAAACAAAGTGTGCCAAAAAAGTGTTCAACAGTGAGACACAAAGACATATTATATTGATGACATTGTATGCAAATAAATATTGAAAAAAAACAAAATTATTCAGTAAGTTTGTTATTGCCGCAAGAAATGTGTTTGGCTTGCAATAAAAACATTGCTGTAATTTAAAACACGGTTGCAAAATAATGAACAATACTGTATGTAGGTAAATGTGTCTTAGAGGACGTTCACCGTAAGAATCATATCTTGATTCTTAAAATGTTTAATCAACATATTTCATTTTTAAATAACACCTCACTGAAATCAATATTTGCAAATACCTAATAATTATTATATCTGTACATTAATATAATAGGAATTAGATAATAATATAAATTAAAATTCTTTAATCACATATATTAGCGTTTCCTATGTTCTTCGTTTTGGACCGCTTTAAAAAAAAACAATTTGACGAACCTCTTCCAAATTTAAATTTATGACAGAGGATAATAAAAGTATTTCAATTGGATGAAACGTTATAAAATATATCGATAAAGCAGATTAAAAGCAAAATCGTGCTCATGACTTATAACGCAAAAGAGTACTATCTATATTCTTTGGAATTTAAAATTCAAAAACATCAGGCGCACTATAATAAGTTTTCATTCATAGACAATTAGCAGTTATGCCGCGAGACCCTTATTTGGGAGCACACGGACTTCAAGAAACTTTGCTTTATGCTAATATATAAAGTAAATAATGGTTCACTTTAAGAGATAATGTACAATTATAATCTGTGTCGCTTCTTTACGCGTAGGAGAATATCAATTGCACAATTACCGGAAGTTTCTAGAATAAAACTACATAGATAATATAGCGTAAGGATAATAGAGTTTAATACTTCTAAGCGAGGTAAGCGCTGGCGTTGAACTAACTTCGCTGCTGGCTAATCCAATCACATAATTGGACTTACCCTTTTTCACTGACCGGGTAATGACTTCGAGCTTAGCCTGGACGGCTTCAGCGTTTTGTGTTCTGGGATCTCTTCAGGGAATTATATGTGTGCTTAGAAAATATAGCGAAATATATGCGACTGTAAAATTTCGTTTTTAAAATAAGAAGTCTATGTAACATGATCAGAAAATAATGTTTAAAAATATATGACCAAAAATAACGTTTATTATCTGATTAAGTTTTAATAAAAGAACCACGACATTAAAATTGAGTATATGTTTAACTAATTTTAAATATATTCATAGCTATATTAATAGGGAGAAGGACAAGAATGGCTACAATCTTTAGGCACTAAGAAACTTTTATGATACTGAAAGGAAGATGCTTTATACTTTAATGACTCTGAATAAATGAATCTGAATTATGATTTATAATTAATTATCTATACTTAAGTCAATGTAATTTCAATCAATATAAATTCAATCCAATAATCCAATTTTATTCATGTTCTTGGTGTTTCTGATATATAACATGATTATCACTGTTGAGCGGGAGCTACCGAAAAGGTATTTTATATTATGATATATACCTACATAAAATTACAATTAATATAACTCCATTTAAATATTTTATTCATGTTAGGGTGCTGCTAGTAATTACCATGATTACCAAGATTGGGTGCGAGCCAGGGTCGAGGCGCATCATCAGTCCGCTGGGCGGGCGGTTGTTGACAGTGACGCCTCATTACTGCCAGTCATTACATGGGGTGCGAATCACTGATGGCCTCGTGTTCCCGCGTTTTGGTAGCAATCCAAAAGTTAAGCGACATTTATTTTATTATTATTAAATATTCCAAAGTATTCGGGACATATAGCATTGATGAATGTTGAAGAAAGACGGTAAGTCTGCAATTATAGAAATATTTGGTACTCGATGCTCTGTTACTACCTTGTAAGGGACTTAGCGTGATCATACAATAATATATGGAAAAGTTAATTTTTTAAAAACAGTGGAAAATTTTTGATTTGTAAGATTCTGTATTAACTGATACTCGTAATTTATTATGTAATCAGCTATTGGATTTTTTCTTTAACAGATAAAATAAAAAAAAACATGATATATTTCTTAGTAAATCTGTATTGAAAATTTCTATTGTTTTTGTAATAAAATAGTGTGTTATGAAATTGAAGTTTGTCATAAATTTTAATATGAATAATGGGATATATCCCACCATTCCGTCTCCAAAACCGCCTCTAGCGTAGTTCCATCGACTGATAAATTGGTTTCGTTTGCCCCTGACACTTTTGACTTCGAATTTTGAGAACCATTCGATGTTAGTACGTACAAGCGAATACTTATTTTTAAAATATGTTTTCGCTAACATAAGTCTATTCATTTTAGTACTTGCGTCCTACTTTATCTTATTTGCAATATTACAAGATAATGAGTCCAATCCATTACGAAATTATCTAACAAAGCAACGTAATAAATACAGATATCTGACCCTAAGTATCGACGTGGCACGGGGACAATATTTACTGTGCTGCTCCCTTGGTCCTGCCGAACGGAAACTTATAGATTTCTTGAGGCGCCCGCCGAATAAAATACTGCTGGTGAGGCTATAAATCAGATCGTGTCGCGGTCGCAGCCGGCGCGGAGTCGCCGCCCGCCCAGCACTGGCCTCTGACGCTCCGCTACATTTTAATAACGGGACTCCGCACTATAAATGGTCACTGACAGATTTTATTTCAGCTCATATATTACGTCCAGTCGTGCGCGTGAAATTTTTATCAATATTACTTTTAGGATTCATAGGCTATTTTACATTTTTTCGTAGATTGATCTTATATGTATAGTTATGTAGTTCGTATGACGTAGAGTCCTTAGGAATTTTACTAAATATAATAAAACTAAATTTATATTATTGCTTAAGTTTTATCGTTAATATACCAAGTATATTGACCACAAATATGCAATAAAAAATATGAGTGACATGCGAGTAACAACTCGCATGTCACTAGTTTATAGGTAATGACAACTTTTAATTGATTAACGTTATTTGCTTGAGTAATAATTATTGTACAAATCTGTTGTAGGCTTTATTCCTAATCAAGATCTTTCATGCTTATCTCACTTACATGTCACACAGAGGGATTTGAAACAATAAGAAGTAAATGAACAGAAATCACTGCAGTTTATTTTTGAGCTTTTAGTTCTCAGAGTAATGGAAACTATGGCTCGAGTTCGGTCATTTTCCGAAACTTATGTATGAGAGTACGAAATGGAACATGCCGATAGGTGATATGTATCGGCGCGGTGGAAGGTTTATGGGCAGTTTTACGGCCGCTCCAACAATAACAGTGACCGCGAGGGAGCCGGACGCGCCGCAGCTGTTTTTTACACGCTCTTACAACCTATAGCTCGATGTGGAGACCACAAAACCTTCGAGATGGCATTCGAACTAATATAGTTTACCTACATGCATATTTTAAAGTGATTGCAAACGATGTTATGAGTTTAGTAGTCGCTGGAAAACTGACCTAATCAAGACCATTATACGCATTTTTTTTTTCAATGTTAAGACATTTTAGGACCGTGCACGTGTTGTATTTTAAAAATAGGCAAAAAGCGTTATTATTAGTATCTGTACTTAAGTTGTAATGTACCTGTAACCACTTTTCTAAAAACATAAACATTGCGTATTAAAGTTTATGAACATACTGAATTCTTAAAAAAATGTAAAGACATAAGAAAATCTATGCCATCCTTGTTCCAGGGTGAGCACAGGCATTACAATAAAAATATTAAAAACCGCATAAGTAAGAGGCAGAGGTCGTCGGCAGTTCGGTGCAAATGTCGCCCGGACACTTACATTATTTCTTACCGCCCTCGCTCAGCGGCCTCTGCTCCCCCGCCACTATTATCTGAACACTTTAGATAGTCACCGGACATTCTCCAACTTGCGATCGCTCACCAAACGACCGGCCATTCCACCAGATCCGATTAGTCGTGATTGTGTTTGTGTTGTATTATAAAAATATAATCCCACTCGGATTTCGACAAACTTCTCGAGCGGAAACCAATGAGACTACGGCGAACTAGACAACATGAAAAGGATTGAACTTAATCAAAGACGGTCATTACGAATATCGCACAGTTGCTGCCTTTGAAGGATCGCCGAGGAATTTAATTTGACATTGAGGAAGATTTTGCAAATTAATCCGAAGGGATTATTTTACTTCAATGGTTTCGAATAAAAATTTAAAAGGACACTATTTATGGGAAAGTTTAAGCGAATGATGGTCAGCGATTTATTTAACCGTGTCTTAGAGTCAATACAAACCCTACAACCATAATCAAGCGAGTATTCGATGGGCAGAAAATTGAGTAATAATCCGCTATTTTCTTCTTCACGACGTGCCAATACCGCGGCGGTATTGTCAAAAAAATGGTTCCCGGTGCAACGTGGCTGGTAAATAGACACGGTTTTATGCTTTTGCGACAGTCACTCTGACTAAACATTAGTTAACGAATTCATAGACAGCTATTCATTGCAACAACTACCAGCAAGTTATGGTATTATTTAGAGTTCAAATTCTTCCGAGAGCTCCTTGGATGCCAACGTAAGCAAGCAATCATCCTCACGTAGATTCGGATAATTGAAACATGTGGACAACCGCAACTGAAATATTATTTAATTATCTATTTAATTAAGAGACTAATTATGAGATGACCGTTGCTCTAATTTCGGTTATGTTTTAATAAATAAATATAACTAATTTTCTTCGCACGCTTCCTGCAGAGGTGCTCTTGCATTTACCCTACTGCGTATTTGGACGCGACTTTTTTGTGAACGCACACAATGATTCATATAGACGTATGTACATAAACATGTTAGATATTACTAGTATACCACTATTCGTGTACTGGCGACACAAAGTAAAGGAGAAAATTGCATATTCTATTTATAATTATTACATACTTACTTAATAAAATGTACTTAATATTTCTATTTTGTTTTAATTTTCATATTTTATTAAATGTACTAAAGGACGAACTCATTGGTAATAGTATTAAAGAGTGAACTGCAATATTATTAAAAATAGAGTTTTAAATTTTGCGTACAAAAACATTTGAGTTATTTCAATAATATAAGTAGTTCTTACTTATTTAGTAATCAAATACTGCAATAATTAGTGTTTGATAGTGATATTTGTATTCGCCATCCCTAAACAATTGCGTGTATGGTTTCATTCCTCGAAGCATATCAAAGGATAGTGCAACAGGAAACTCCTGCATATTGCCGAGTTGCACTACGCAACTCGACACCCGGCCGCCGCGGGTACCGCCGGTTCGAATCCTCGATAAAATGATGACTACATACATTGTACCTATTCAACATTATTTGTATTTATTCCAAACAATAAAATCACAATAATATTTACATTGAAATAAACTGTGGACCATTTGTAATGCAAAACTGCGGTTGACACTAACAGTATTATAAATGTAAAGTGAAAATTGTATTAAATGTAAAATATTTAAGAAGTCTTCAAAATAATATGCGTCTAGCGAAAGAATGATGAATGTAGAAGAGCCTCTACGGGAACCTCTACGGGAACCTCCACGGGAACCTCTACGGAAGGGTTTGTAAGGACAGCGATATTTGATATTCCATGCTCTCCACCGATCCTTTAAGCGATATGGCGTGATAATTTTGATAATAAGGATTTAAGTATTAAACTAATTTCATTCTAACCACTGCACATGTGGCTGTTTATTTGTTTATTGTATACACAAGTACAACATGTAATTTATAAGACTTGGTAGCTACAAGCTGGCAGATAAGCGTTTCAAACCGTCTTATGTGAAGCGTGGAGAATTATTTAACATTGAAATGGAAGCTATAAGTTTTCAGCGGCAATCGATGGAGCGATTGATGGGAATGGGGTACACCGTTCCAGTTGGTTGTGTTTATCGGATAAGCGTACTGGGGCACGCTGTTCTGCACCATTATGCCCCGCAGTAATCCTGTATTGTACGTACTACAATAAATTACAGAAACATTCTTATAAAATGTATCTATATAGTAGTAGTTTATCGACCGCTGGTTACCATAGCACAAGCTCTCTTCATGCTTACTTTGAAATCTAATGATGTGTGTGGACTTGTCTCAAGATATCCTTATTATTATGATAGCCACAAACTGCCTAGCTGCTCGAGTGGCTACAAGCGCGACTGCTGGTTGAAAGGTCCTGGGTTCTAATTCCGCGTTTGGTACTATTGGATTTTTCTAACTTAGATATTGTTGTAGGAATTTCGAATAGTGGTCCGGTGCCTGAATCTGTGTCCGGTGTAAAGCAATTGGCTCACTACCTATTCCGTTATGGGATTGGAACGTAACTGGTGGAAGTCTGGGAGTGTTCTACACTTCTTTGCACACCCCTTCGGGGATTACAAGGACGATTTTACGTACCTATGGTTTATGGTAATGTGTGGGCAGATATTTCAAGATATTGTTGTTAATATTAAAACAATTCATGTGCTTCTATTGATATTTTAAGGAAGAAAGCACTGTCTTTTAAACGTCGAATACTGGGTCATAAATTATATTGATGTTTGTGTGTCACGCCGTGCTGACATTATACAAATATATTGACAAAATTGTTGAAAAATACTTCGAAAATTAACATATACAATAATATAACGCATAAAAATCAAGAATCACTAAACAGATTTATACTTAGATATTACGGCAAAATTGTTTTTCAAAAAAGGCAACTGTATCTTAGTTTAAAAATAACCCTAATTTTTATTAGCCGTTCTGTTGAGGATATTTAGTTAAATTATGGTAACATAATATTCTCTGTAAAATCATTAGCCTATTTTTTGTATCAAATAAAATTCACTAACCACTATGATTTGAAAAATTTAAATCAAATTCAATTCATTGAACATTTCATGTAATAATAATAATTTTAAATTGTCTTTAGATATTTTCACACTTTAGAAACTTATTATCTTATAAATTACTGTTATTACGTCATCAATTTCAAACAATATTTTTATTATTGCCATATCTTCACATCAGGCCCTTTACGGGTTAGACAGACAGCACTGAAAGCAAAATATCTGTATCTTTAAAGATTTGACGTCCTTCATTTATATTCACGTCTATTCTGCATACACCATACCGAGTGGAAATATACATTTCTAAATAAATAGCATATAATCGATGTTAAAAAAAATAAACGGATAGTGAATCCGTTCGTAGCAAAAGACTTTTTGTCATAGCAATTCCAAATTGAATACATCCAGCCCGATATGAACCGAATAGAGTGGATAGGTACAAAGTGCTCGGTGCTTTTAAAATGACATTAGCGTCATACTGAGAGACGTGCTCCAGAGCGGTTGCTGGGAGCCTCTCCGGCGGACACGCTCCGATGAACCCTGATCCTATCATAACGCAATCGCATATCGACTGTGTATTTAAACCGACATGGTTCCATCACAGCCAGCTGCCCCTAATTTCAACCTTATAAATACGAAGATAGAGTTGAAAAATGCGTGGTTGCTTATTATAGAACCATGTGCACGTAAGGCGTTCGAAATCTGCAGATATTTACGCTGATAGCCTCCCAGCAAAGAAGTGGAGTAGATACGTGAACTCGATCAGGGACTATAATAATGTAAAGCTTACGTTATTCTTTTGATAAATGTTACAAATCCTATCATTGCGTTATTACAGCTGTAAGATTTATAAAGCTGCGTTGAAAGCCATTTATTTTTATTGAGGTTCCTCAGACTGTGGGCCGTGATATTAATATAAAGAGCATAACTCAGAGGCGTAGCTTCAGAACTATGAATATCTTGAAGTTAAGAAAATTATACTTGTATTTTGTAATTCGATATCTTTGGAGCTAAATTCAACTAGAAACATCTCCCTCTGTGTGTACCGACAATATCCGATAAATGAGTCTTATTTGAGAAATATAGAAAAAATCCACAAAAACCCATAATATATCCCCTTAAGCTTCCGCTCAACGATAATCCCTTTAGCGGGGGAAAAACTTCAAAAGTTAGTGCGGGCGTCGTGGGGCGGCGAATTTTTGATCTCTATTAAATTGTTTCAAATCGTTTAACTTGTCGCTGCTCAATCAGTGCGAGGCAGGCGAGGCGAGGGCGCCGCGGCTCCGCTGTTTCACGCTTGCTGCCTCGAATACTGATGCCGAGTTTCTGTGCTCACGCCTCGCGCTACGCCTTTATGCGCAATGAGCGTGTTACTACTTATATTCTCCAATTTGATTTGATTTTTTATTAAGGTATAAGTAAAGCGTTATTGTTAATAATGGTGATGCTTTAATATAGCCATAGAGACACTCGTTTACTTTTTTTTAATTGCCTATTACTACCTATTTACTCGTATTTACCCTTTATTGCTTTCACACTGGGTAGACTTAATGGCTGTTAGCATTTTCTACCGTTAATGGTGTACCGCTAATGGTTTATAAAATAATAGACCATGATATCATGAGCAACCTTAAATTTTACAGAAATATGTCTCGACACCTATGTTCTTTATATTTATAAATGGCCACAATTACTAGACTTCTAGAATATTCTCTTACACACAACTTCCGTGCAGATAAATAAAGATTTGGGTTGTGATCAACAATTAAAAAGAGCACTTTTTGTGAGCAAATTCACGCCTGTAATCCCGAAGAAGTAGGCAGAGGAATGCAAAACACTCCCACGTTGCACCGGATACGTTTACTGGAATGGACTATGGAATATGGTATGGGTATGGTATGGGTATGGTATGGGTATGGAATATACCAACTATGGAATAGGTGGTGAGCCTATTGCCATGCATCGGGCACATATCCAGACTCTGAACCACTACTAGAAAATCTAAATTAGAAAATTTCTTATTGTTCGACCTGGGAATCGAACCCGGGACCTCCCAATCAGCAGTCGCACTTGCAACCAACACGACCAACGAGGCAGTTAATGATATACGTATACATATAAGCATTTTACAGAAATTAATCCACACATATTTTATATGTACAAACATACTTATATATAAATGCTTATTCCGTGAGGAGTCTGGCTGTAATGCTTCTTAATACACGTAATTTTGCTTATTACTTATAACATTTCTCAAACAAACCCGAACACTATAGGTAAATATCCGATATTGCACATTTACATCAAAACTTATTTTATAACTAACATAAACGGACGTTGGATTCCTGAAGGCGCACACTAAGTAGGGAGCTGCCCAAACCACAATTCCAGAGTCTGAAATTCAATGCAAATATATTAAATGCTGAACCTCTATAAACAGGAACTTTAAAGGATCCGAGCATTGCACCTTAAGCTCGACAAACCGACGACTATACACTTGTGACACTTCTACCCCCCTCCCTCAACTAAACAGGGTAGTTTACAGCGTCAGTTCCAACGTATTTAGGCAGGGTCGACCACAAACGGGTAGACCTAGCATTTCACATCTGTGCCCCGATTCCACCACTCTAACTTGACCCCCGTGCCAAGGGATTGACGATTTTATTTATATAGGTATAAAACCCCCATCTTAGGGGCTTGATAATGGCCAGGATTGCTTTTAGAGTAATGTCGGTGTTTCCGTTACGGCTTATAACTGTGTGTCATGTTAAGACACTGTATTAATGGCGGGAGAAAAATATAAGGTGATGATTATATGGAGCTTGGGATCTATTACATAATATTGCTTCTGTACAAGAATATTAATTAAATGCATCTTTTATACGCATTTTTTAAATTATTGCAGTGCATTGCCTTGTTGATCGAATGGTTGCAAGCATGACTGTTGATCGTGAGGTCCTGAGTTCGATCCCCGGGTCAGGTTGTATCGGGATTTTCTAATTTGAATTTCCTAGTAGTAGCTCGAAGTTTGGATTTACGCCCGGTGTGCGGCAATAAGCTCACTACCAATTCTGTGATCGCACGTATAATCTTGATTTGGTGTTATTACCTTGACCTTTTGTGAAACTATAAAAATATGTAAAAGGTTTCATTCAATTGAAATGTATTTATGAAATGTAAATAAGCGTGAAAGTAATTCCTTAAATTGGCTGTCTTCATTTATTTACGGGTACGTTCAGTCGGCGGAAAGTAATTTCTTAGTAACGACCGCGGGGGTCGCGCCAGTGCAACCAGCACCTTGAAAACATACGGGACCACAATGTGAACAACCGTAATAGTCAATAGTCACTAGCGTTCTAGTGGCGTTCAAGCATTTATATTACATATAATTTCATATAAAACGAAAAAAATGTAATCTGATGTATAATATTTATTTATTTATTCATTGGATTACCAACATAAGAAACAATGATTACAAACAGTTTAACAGAAGATAATTTGATAGAATCTAATTGTTCTTACACTTATAGGTAATCACATCATGCATTAATTAAATATTTATGTATTTTAATATTACAGAATGTTTAGATATGTCATTTTGTATGTTTAATTTACAGAAAGTTTAAATCTACAATTATACAGTATTAATATAAAACCAATAATAATGATAATAATAACAATAATACATCGAATGTCATACAAAGAGTAATAATATTAAACAAATTCAAATTAAAATTAAGGATTTCAATAAATTCATTGCTATTAATTAGGATGAGTCACACACACACACACACACACACACTATCAGCCTGTCATCGTCCACTGCTGGACATAGGCCTCTCCAATAAGGATAAGTCAATATTTTTCAATTTCGTCAAAAAGTAGTGAAACTGTCAAAGTGAATATCGAGATCCGGGTCTTTTTTATTACATTGGATGTACGTTGCTTTGTAAAACGACGGAATACTATTTGTATTTTGAAGCCGTTCCGCTTGTGTTCCGGTCGGTTAGTCTTGAAAATGATTACTCGATGCGCGTTGCCCTATATAAAAGTTATACCAAAATAATGTATAGTTATCAGAGAAATAAAAATATATAATAGCATACAGGATTAGCTTTACAGAAATTTGCATTGTAACTGTATCTTTATTTATTTATAAAGTATTAGACTAATTAAACTTTATCTAAATGTATGTATGAAGTAAATGATAGATTTACTTTTATAGAATATTTACTCGCAAATATAACAAGAGTTCCATAGATATAGATTAATGAATTGTCCTTTTTAACACATACAGATCTGTTCACGCAAATATGCGCGCCATATTATATTTGTATCAGATAAAATATAAAAGAATAAACACATAAC
>DWMG01004128.1:0-11217 GCA_018244855.1 Elbella merops | reverse complement strand
TCTTTGAGTTCAAGGTTGCTGGTTTTGTACAGATTTAATCAAATTTTGAGCAAATGGTAGTAATAGAATTTCCAGCATCTATTCATTATAACACACTCATATACATGCTGGAATAGTAATAATAAAATAATCAATCAGTTCTGACCCAAATAAAAGCTTTAAGTAGAAAATTTTGACAAGAAAACGAATTAGGCAGACAAGCACCTAAAATTAAAATATTTTCAAACAAATGAATTCATGTACTTTTCTATTGAATATTAGTTACTCAGGCTATATATTTATTTAATATTAGATGTGTGATTATTATAGATAACAAGAAACTGTTAAATATTCCATGAGTCAGGTACATACATGACTTAAAAAGGGAAAACAGATTCTTTAAATTAAATTGTCATATACAGGAGCATTATAATTGTATAAAAATATCCATCCTAGTGGACTATCTGCCAATAGTTAAAACACTTCAGAGTAACATTCAGTTACAAATTTCAATAGCTCCTAAAATGAAAATAATGATGTCATAATAAGACAAAATAATTTCGGCTTGTGATACTTTCGAAAATTTGGTTTTTCTATTTTTTATATTCCTGCATTACATTGATTCACAACAATTTGCAATTTAAGATAATCAATCCATTCCCAAATAATTTATTGCATTGGTAAAGTTCCGACAGAAATGTAAATATCTATCATGCAATGTTAATTGAGCGAATATTTAAATTTTATTGTCTATGCTCTAATTGACGATAAAACTATTATCTGGCTCATTTAGTTTTACCAATTTTTTCATATACACATATATAAATAGGTATATATGAATATTTTCATTATATAATGCAGTTTCCCTTTCAAATGATTCTCTAAAATATAAAAAACTTGGGCCAGTAACAACAAAGAATATACCCACATTATGAAATTTAATTATAATAATTAGTGGTTATATTAACTACTCTTATTAAACCTAAAGGTCATAAAAATAAACGAGTTTATGTAATAAAACAATTGTAAATAGCAACAACTAAAATTAAATATGAATAATATGAACATAAAAGCCTCCAATTAGAAGTCTAATTTTTCAAACAACATCAATAAATAAAATAGAATAATAATTGATTATATCAGCTTGCAGAAGTGCTAGAAAGCACAATAGTTTCTGTACATAAAGTACTCAATAAAACTTTATAACCTTAACATAGCCTCATAAACATGAATGTAGCAATAATGTATCAATAATTGCTGTTGTATAGAGCGCTGAAGTCCTATTACATCTACAGATGCAAAATATTAAAAAAAATACACTGTACGAATAAAACACTAAAAACATCAAATTTAAAAAGGTATGAAACTATTGGAATATATTGTTTTGGTGCGGATGTAACAGGACCTTAAATAGTAATCCTATGGATATTAGTGATAATATTCAGTGTATAACACTTCAAGAATAAATATTTTGAATTCAACAAAACAAATTTATAATTATAACATGCTCAGGCTAAGCCAATGGTCATTGCACATTTCATAGATTGCTTAGATCTAATGTCATGAAACAGAAAGTCCCACATATAAAAGTTGTCTTTAGAAAGTATTTAAAATACACACTTAATATGCATATGTTCATATAATAATAGATGTCTTTGGAGTGTTATGTACTCGAGCACACTGGAAAATAGATTGTGCCTCACATACAATCTCCACGGACCACATACATACATATAAAACTTAGGTACTCTAAAATTTACCTTAAAAATTATAAAAAAAATATAGCTCTTACAATGTTCCAAAATAGAAAAATAAAAAATGTTTAATGTAATACTGCACACTAATAATTATTAATCTAAATCAGTCAAGGCATAGTTATATTCAAATAATAAATAACACTATTGTTTTAAAAATTTACAATATGGTGGTGGTATGGTTTGATTTATAATATGTAAAGCTGATTTTGTGGAAATCTTACAGGTATGGTTTTAAGTAATGAAATTAAACACAATAATGGTTTGAGTATCCACTTGCATTACCATGATTATAAAGTGGTCATAAAAATATGTTTTTTTTCAACTTCTCATTACAAGTGCATGCTCAGACCAATTTTTTGCTTACTCTAATTGTATTAACTTACTCCCTACCGCTTAAATTTAAATGGTAATAATAAAGCAAGTTGTGAGGCGGGATATTTGCATCAGTCTTGTGAAATTCTCAATTGTGAAAATTATTACGGTCATTGATTTAACTATTTGGTAATTCTGTAAAAAAAAAATGAAATCGATAAATCTTAAAACTTAATCTGATTAATTTTAGAACAATTCATCAGTTCATCTCAGACTTTAAAGATGAAAGGGTTGCATCCAGTACGCGGCCAGAAGCATAGCCGGGGATGTTCAAGTAGGCAGGTTTGTCATGCTCACACAACCCTGGCTGTGTGCAGCATCTATTCATCGAAGCTGTGGCAACACTGGCTGAAGTACCCTGGCTACTTCCAGCATCAGATGTTACACCTTGGCAAATAAGTTTGTGGTTAGTAAACTGCTCTAACGAGCGGAGCTGTTCGCCACAATTATCACACTTCAATTCCCTAGCATGTACTTTCTTGTGGCTGTTTAAGGATCTGGAATTATCAAATACCTTAGTGCACATGTCACAATATTTCAACACTTTTTCACCTGTACACACCACTTTATGATTATTGAGTCTATCTAGTGACATGTAGCGTTTGTTATTGCATAGGTCACATTTAAACTGTTTCTGTGGGACACGGCCAGTGTGAACTTGCATATGCTTGCGCAAATTGCTCTTGTCCTTTATATACTTTGAACAGACAGAACACTTGTTTACGTCTTTACGTGTGTGAGTGGCATCTAAATGTCTTCGCAGATATGATTTCTTGTGGAATGGTTCCAAACATATTTGACATCTGAATGGTTTTTGGGCAGGATGCACACCTGTCAAGTGAGTGTTAAATTCCAGAATTGTGGGGTAGCTTTTTCGACAGTGAGGGCAGTGAAAGAGTTTGCGACATATGGCTATGCTGGAGTCACAGAATGGGTCAGAACAGTCATCACAGAAGGAGTCTAATCCAGCAGGAGGAGTCGCTGTCTGATACTGCTCGAGCTCAGTATGCAATGGATCGTGGTCGGGAGTACAAGCCCCACTAGGTTCTTGTTTCACTTTCGTTTGATCGCTATTTTCTGAGAAATCATCCTGCGATGGAACACTACGCGAGGTGCTAGCCAACATCCACCAGGGATTATAATGCCAGGCTCCTAATCCCGATTGTGCACCCTGTCCACTCTTTATGTCACTTGGCTTTGTTTGTGTTTCAGCGTTAGAAAATCCGGGGAAGCTGGGCAATTCCTGATGCTTAGATCTGGATGATTCAAATATACTGTGTTGGGATATGAGATTTTCATAGTCACTCGAATCCAACTTCCTTTCATTACGATCGTTTGGATCTCTCTTAGACATATTTTTATATGTATCTGGAAACAAAGCCGTGCTTTAATGAGTACCAATGCTTCTATGCAATTGAAAATTTTCATTTAGAACATTTTTCGAATAGAATCACAAAACAAATCTTTCAAGTTGTTTACGTGAACTCGTAAATAGGAAATGTTATATCATGAAGTAAACAAACAACGTAAATGCGCGTAGTGGCGCGACTACGGTATAATGAATCTTTATGAACACTGATTTAATATCTTTATAATTATTGCACACTGATAGTATATAATATTCTACGAAACGTCGTAAAAGACACTTAAACTTACATTTATTTAATACTTTCTGTCACAAATTTTTAATAAATTTCAAAGCAGGTCAGCCATTTTGTTTGGTTTCTATAAGTCATATAAATTCTCACAGATAAAATCTTAGAAAAAATACTTTAATTACAAAATAAAAGAAAAAAAGAGTTGTCCAGGTAAAATATGCCAATTAAATATACGTACTAATCTATAGTTGTTGGAAAATATAAATAATTTTAATTAAATTTAAATGTATTGAATTTGTTTCTATGTTCAAATTATACTGAAAAAATACATTTTTTTTGACAGGATTAATTACAGGCGTTATAGAATACATAATCACTATGCTTTAAATTAACGTTGAGTTGTCTGAATTATAAAAAAAAAAGTAACATTACGTTTGCATCGAAATTCCTGAACTGAAATTGAAAATGCGCCAGTAGGGTCTGGGCGACAGAAATGGAAACAGTTTCATTTACTAAACTATGGACTTGTTGGAGTGGAGCAAGTAGACATTAATTACGTCAGGCCTTTACATTTATCTGTGTAATCTGGCCAATGTTTTACAAGATAAATTCTGCCATACAACGTCATTTTACATCATGAAACAATTATTATTGTAATAATTTGTGTTTCGGTCTAAAATATTTGGCTTCTGGTACACGTGTATGCTATCGAACAGAACAGACACTAAATACTTTTTATGACGACTGGTACTTGGTCAGCGTGGCAGATTGTTGCTATAACTATGTTACTTCTCACGATGATGATGACGATATTAACACGAAACCGATAAACGATGCTTATTATTATCATTATTGTCAGCAGGCTTTATCGTCAGCAGAGGCTTAGAATTTAGCTTTCCACTTATGGGCTCTGAGATTCAATTATAAGTGCACCTTTTTATAGAAATGTTGTGTTTAAGATTAAATATAGATAGTGAGGCGAAGAAAAACATTCTGAAAAACCCACACTTCTCTATTCTTCGCATTTATAATGTTCTCTATGTTAAGTAAGGAATGTCAATCCAAATTAGACAACCTGGCAAACTATGTCCAAAACCCTTTTCTGTGTGAGAGAAAATTTGCGTCCCACAAGGCAATAATAAAAAGCAGTGGTAGCCTGGTGGTTAAGAATTCAGCCTCTCATTACGGGAATGCGGGAAAACATCGTGAGGATACCTTCACATTTTAGAATTAATAAAAGAATAAAATTTTAAAGAGTGTGAAGTCTGCCAACCCGCACTTGGCCAACGTGTCAGTCTTAACCCTCTAATAAGAGAGGAGATCCAAATTCCGACAGTGGAATGATCAATGGGTCGATTATTATAATTGTATTATTATTAAAGCAATAATAAAAGGTTTGATTATGAAATTCAAATTTGTTACGTTAATAATAATTTATTAGTTCTTTCACTAAAAAAAAACTAGTCCGTTCTGTTTTATAAACAATAAAGCTCAATTCCAAGGGTAGGTCGAAGCGACGCGTTGTCACATAATATACTTTAATTCAATGGCATATTGAATTCTATCTTCCAATAATTAACATGTACTTTTACACAAAAAAAGCCTGTGTGTATATTTGTGTATGTATACATAAAATTTACAATGTATTTGTACATTTTGTTTGAGATTGACGCGCGAATGCGCGCCGTTTGTATATTTTTAAAGCAAATTTGAAAGTTTTTATATTAATTTGTTTTACGTAAAACGCTAATGATTCTTTAAGGTCCTGTTATTTTTACTTGATTAACGTTTAAAATCATAGATTTTAGAGTATATTGTGTTGTACCATTGGCTTGATGGCGATTAATGTTAGCTTGAAAAATGCGATGAAAGTTACAGTCTTCTAAATAAAAAAGTAAAACTGTCATTGTCAATATTATGTCAAATCGATACGTGTGTAGTATAGGTTAAATTATTAAAAATTGTTTTACATAAATTAAGGTATCTATTTAAATTAAATGGAGTGGTTAGGGTCTAATTTACTCAAAACGTTTTGGCGCCCCACTATAAACGTAGTAAGGTAGGGTATTTATGACATTTATCCTTACTACCGTTATCCTAGTATATTCCCAGTTTTGGCGTACAATAATTTAATTTCTGTAATTCTACTTTTGAATTTTTTTAGAACAAAATACCAATATCATGCAGAAAGACCCAGGACTATAAGGCGATATGGGTATGAAGAAAAAATATGGAGTGGCGGTCTGCTTCCACGCATGGTAGGACGACGCTTACCTATGCCGGAATACAGGTGAGTTTATAAAATCATGTAATTATATTTTTTCAAACTTAGTCACTACATGTAGCAAAAGTATTTTCAACATTATGCCAAACTTACATGTTAATGAGAAAGGGATATAAAATATTCATGTACATTTTTCTCAAGTGTTATTTTATGTTAAATACTTTCTCATTGCTAATATTTGTATAAGCAGCGTACTTACATTAGACTGTTCACAAATTTTCAGGCCAGCAAATGTTTGGACAGAACGTAAAGCACTTTTTGGGCAAAATGACTATATTGATATTTTGGGTAAAGGTGACATTCATCCAGTGAGGACCCTGTATACTATACCGTCATGGATACGAGGGATCAGTGGAAATGAATATAAGGTAAGGTCAATTAATAATATGTTACGAAACTAATATGGTTTTTTGTATTAATAATAATAATTTTATGTATTAAGTTTTGTATAATAAATAAGTTGAGCTTAATTTGTATTACAATAATAAGAAATTCATGTATGAACTCTTGTGTAATAATAACAACTGGACTTTTAAATACACCCATATGTAAAGAGTTTGCATGATAACATAGTATATATATTTCACTGCTCATGATTTAAAAATTTGTAAATGTGCATCTACTTAATGAAAGTGACAGTGAAAATAATATTTAATAATGACAACATAAGGATTTGGAACTAGGGTCCAGCTGTTTCACTTTGATAAGATATATCTAGACTGAATGTAAAATAAGCTGTAGTGAGTCCTAGTTTTAAACAAACACTATAAAGGGATTTATTTCAGATTCTGCTAAGAAAGAAGAAAATGTTCGCAAGAACATATTCACCAGTGGTTAGACCAACCAAGTGGAAGGAAATGGAGAAGAGGTTGGCTTACCTGTACAGAAAATTGAATAGGAAAACAAAAACTGGCAACTCTCCTGATTAGTTAATTGGTTCTGTTAATAATTTAGTTTGTAGTATAGTAAATAAACAAATGAAACCACAAATATGATTTCTTATTTATTTTATTGATATGGTTATTTATGTACTGGTTTAATTGATGTATATTTCGAGATGATCAGTGAGGTCGAGCCATAGATTGTCTTCTCGGTGATCTTGCTGCACTCAATGGGGTTTGATGAAGATGGATTAGAATAAGTTCAAAACTAGTTAGACCACCCCTAAAAACAATGTGAGTTAAGCTAGTACTTATAAAATCATGTGTATAAACACTCACTAAACATAACAACCTCCGAAACCCTGGTAACCTCCGAAAGCGTAGCAGAGGAGTGCAAGGCACTCCCATTATTCACTAGTTATGTTATATGTCCCATCATGGAATAGAGGATTAAACTATTGCCTTACACAAGGGGCAAATCCAGACTTCATGTCTCAGCAGTCACCCTTGGGACCATTCGACCAACATATTATTTATATTAAGTATGGATTGAATAGAAATGTAATAAAACAAACCACCTCAGTTACATTATTTAATCAGAGTAGATACATATGACTAGTTACTCCGTTTAATAACAACTAACGATATGTTATTAATATCTACATATTTGATTTACTAGTTCAATTAAAATTGATAAATTGGTGTCTAGATATTACTGTACTGCTAGAACTAAAACTGTGTTGATTATCAAAAACTGAAAGATCATAGATGAAGGTTGAGTACTGATTGGTCATGCCATAATACATTTACTAATGATAAGTCTGTTTTTTTTATATTTAGCCTAACAAATAGACAGACGGGCCACCTGCTGGTAAGTGGTCACCGTCGCCTATAGACACTTGCAACACCCGGGGAATCGCTAATGCTTTGCCGGCTTCCAAGGAGAGATCACTTTGCGCCCTTCTTGAAGAACCTCATGTCATAATGCTCCGGAAAAAACGGATGAAACCTCAATCTTCGGCGAGTGGTGCGATGGAGGAAGGGTGACACGGGCATTAACCGATTCCGTGCGGATGGCACCACAGTGGTGCCATGGATCGAGTGCCATCAAAGAGCGCCGCATTGAATCGGTTAAGTCGAATAGTTCTTCGGAGCTCACGCCGTTGTAGAGTCGGGGTAGAACACGCAAAGGGAGCCCAAATCCCTTCGTAGGCACAGGTGTTCTAATAATAAATAATAATCGACCCATTATAATTCCACTGTTGGAATATGGGTCTCCTCTCATATCGAACGGGTTAAGGCCATAGTCTGCCACGCTGGCCAAGTGCAGGTTGGCAGACGTCACACACCTTACAATTTTGCTTTTTATAATTTCTAAGATGTGTGCAGGTTTCCTCACGATGTTTTCCTTCACGCCCCGGCCCAGAGGTGAGAAGAGTATTCCATGTAGGGCCTACTTGGGCTTTATATAGCATCAGCAGTTGCCCCGCATTGAAGTACAGTCTCGCTCTGTTTAGAACGCTCAGCTTTTTGGCAGTTAATTTAGCTTTACCTTCCAGGTGACTCATGTACTGTTCAGTGTTCGGTATGTCAACTCCCAGGATTCCGATACTGTCCCCAACGGTAAGTGTAGCTCCTTGGAACTTAGGTGCCCTGACGAATGGGTTTTTTTTTAGTGGAAAACACGCAAACTTGTGTCTTCTTAGGGTTAAACTCAACGAGATTGAGTCGACCCCAATCTGAGACCCGCTCCAGAGAGTGCTCGACTTCAGACACCAGTTGAATTCTCTAATATATATTAACTAATATTTCTAATTAAAGCTAGGTATGGTTCTTTTATTATGCAGTTAATTTTTTTCATTTGACAATAATGAATTCACGTTTTTTTTATGCATCCAGTCTTCCTTTATCATGTCCGAAGCCTTTTCTGCGATCATGACAATTGGAGCATGTGTGTGTGACGCTGGTATTCGTGGTATGATGGAACCGTCCACAACTCTTAATTTGTTCACTCCGTGTACAAGAAGTCTCGGAGATACAACTGCAGTAGGGTCACTTGCGAG
The DNA here is from genome assembly GCA_018244855.1 of Elbella merops. Lineage (NCBI taxonomy): Eukaryota > Metazoa > Arthropoda > Insecta > Lepidoptera > Hesperiidae > Elbella > Elbella merops. Next base: position 2,283 of record DWMG01004128.1, on the reverse strand, counting down.
TCCCATTTTGCAAGTTCCCACCTGAGTAAATACAAAATACTGGTTGTTGTAAGTTCAGTTCTAAATGTATGAATAATATTTTTAGTAGGTACTTAGTCTGTTTAAAAGACGAATTATTAAGGGAACAACTTGTGACTACTAGTTGATAGACTACTCGTATAAATATATTCGTACAAAATATATTTTTATAGATAGGGCAGACCATACGAATGTTTTTAATTCTCTTATTTATTGTAGCGCAATGCTTCTCAGGCTTAATGATCTTTTGTGGCCATTATCTAAGATTTTATTAGTTGTAGAGGCCATTATTTAATGGATACGCTGCCAGCCGGCTTGATTGTATGTAGTAAATATTCTGCATTATTACGTGGAATAATATGACAAATTGCGATAGACTTAATGCTGAAATTAAACATTTAAAATGCTGAATGAAAATCAACTTCACCTGGTGGTCTAGTGTGATCGACGTTTGCATAATAGCACACTCCCAATACTCTTCAGAATTGAATATGAAATGTTCGCAACCCGGGAATGGGGTCTTATGCAATCTCGTGTCAAACTTCTGAAAGCCTTTCGTAGCAATTACTTTTTCCGTCTGTCGACAAAATTTCAACATGTATTTTAGATACAATGTAATATTATTTAATTGTTTTAAGATTCTGATATATTACTTCTTATTTCAGGGTTATAGTTACTTATTCAATTTAAAATGTGCGCTTTTGAATACCTATTTATATTTTAATTAATCATTCGTGTTTTAGTTTCATTTTTGACTCCGGTCTCTTTCACAAATTGAGACCGTCATTAATGTTTTTAGTCTATCGTATTAAGAATCATAAAACAATACCAATCGAACTCCTTCTTTTAAGGCTTCTAGATCATCCGGGTGCTCAAAGTAATTGGGGTAAATTCTCGGTTGATCGGAAAAATTCGCACTTCTCAACGTCAATCTGCCAACACTGCGAGGCCTTATAAGCACCGGATTCATTGCGAAGCTCTGCTGTCGTTCTTGCGGTCGAAGAGAGTTGTACACCTGCCAATACCACTTGTCTGTCACACCTGGAAAAACGTTCAATTTTCTACCACGAAATCTTTTATAGTAGGTACCTACATATGTACAAGAAACATTCTAATTTTGTATGTTCACTTCACGGTCGAAGACTTTCGTAGGAAAGCGGAAGAGGCAAATGTTTTTTAGATTTAACAAGACAGTAAGTCGTTGTAATAAAAATCAAGTCAATATAAGTAGAATAAGTGTCATAATAAAATAAGTGAGGCAAGTTGTATTGACAATTCAAACATATGTATGTACATATTTATAAGGTTGTATAGGGCTTTGTTCCTGTATGTAGAAATGATAGAAATGTATACTTAAAATGTTTTTATTTAAAAGTTACCTCATTTACCTAGTAAGGTTCGCAATATTCCTAGAAAGTCTCCAGCTAGAGATCCTGCGCCCATGACCAGTTCTATGTCTGGTCTTCCTTCGGCCAAGTCTTTAGCATATTTGGTACGTGTAAACGCTAATCCGACTGCCCCACCAGGCAAAGTCAGTGGGCCGGTTCCTGCTAAGTAAGCAGTCGCCGAGAGAGGGGACGCGGCTTTTACCTTTAAACAACATTCGTAATGAGCATGTTACCATAATATTATGGATATTTTGATGTCTGCTCCAAAGGCAATTGTTGCAGACTTTGGGACATTGTGACAATATCAATAAGTACACGATAAAATATGCTTCGATCAATGCTTACGTCGTTTATGCAGACATTTGAATCGTTGACAATAAACGCGTTGCCAGAAAACGTGACGTGATCTTGGAGATTGTAGCCAACAGGGAGATTGATTAGAGGATAAATTCCAAGTTCATTTAAGTGGTCTTCCGGCCCAATTCCAGATAGCATCAGCAATTGAGCTGATCCTATGGTTCCTGCCGACATCACCACTTCGTTGCGAGCGAATACTTGTCGCCTGGAAACAAATTTATTAAAAAATCTTTGAATTTCAATTTTAATCGTCTTATAGATATAAGATGATTAAAATTGAATTTTTTAATACGCTCTGAAATCAGAGCGTATTAAAAATTTATATCGTCTTGTGTTATGTTGTTGCAGAATAAGTTTTCTTTAAAAATAGGTGCATAATGAATGAGCTCTCTCAAAAGTCAACGGAATAATTATATGATTATATAATGGAATCAGGCGTTACGTCGCGGAAGTCCATCCTAACTAAGAAAGGAACTAATATCTAGCTACTTCCGCTGCTATGCAGCAGTAGTCATGCAAT
>DWMG01004127.1:0-11219 GCA_018244855.1 Elbella merops | reverse complement strand
GGGCCCATAGTCTACGGTTGACGCGCTGACACACGTGACTTGAATATTCTAGAATATACTAGTACGTTTTGCTCGCTTTTCTCTTATACAGTGAATTGTCAATGACATCAAGCGTCATTTCGGGAAAAAACCAATGTCGTAGTTATTATACACTTAGGAATGTAAATGAAATGACAGACTTATAATATTATTTCCCGCGTAAGGCCGTTTTGTATAATATGTATCAACGTCATGATGACTTTTTAAATAATTAAGTAATTTAATTCTTAGTCAAACTTGCCTTTTGAATTCCAATTTCCACAATTTAGGATATTTAGACAAGTACTTAAAAAAATAGAATATTAATTATTATAGCCATACTTATTATTTAACGGCTTCAAGCTTTTTCATATAATAAATCATCTTAAAACATTTCTAAAAAACTATTTTACACTTATTCGATATATTATAATCGAAAAAAATACACAATTCACTAAGTTGTAGTTAAGATCAATTTATATAACAAGCATCAGATAATCCGAGTTCCATTTGCTCGAAAGCCTCTCAAAGCAAAAAGAGGACTATTTTAAAAAAATATCCCTGACAAAATGGAGGTTATTCGGCGCCGCCCATCTCCCAAATTGGCTTCTAATAAAGAATAATAATATCTTTATTAATCCTCTCACGAAATTTCGTCGTAAGGCTTTTACATTTAATAATGATATTAGATCGGAGCCTTAGTAATTTTAACTATAATTCAACAATACAAAAACTGAAAAGTTCTTACATATATTTCGTAATAAAACGCACTGCCCTTATTTTCACTTGAACGGTGTCCAAATATATACTCTGGGAACTCCAATCCCGAAGCTCTTTGTACCGCCAAAAATGAATCGTTATTTATTTTATGGTCTCAAGAGGCTGACAAGACAGTTATCTAATGAACACTATAGACAAAATTATCTATGTATTTTTAGTACTGTAAATACAAATGTATTTTCACGAAAAAACTATTATACGTATTTATTATGTTTATAAATATCGCAGCGAAAACATTTTGCTGAGGTCAATAATGTGTGAGAAACGAGAGGCTGTGCCTGTTATCCATGACTCACATGAATGAGGACTGGCCGCCGCCGGAGTATCGATCCTATTACAAGGTCAAATATACTGTTACTAACTGTAAGTTATAACTTTGTTGTCTACTGATATCGCACGAGTAAAGGATCTGCGGTTACGTAACTACTCGTATATCTGTTAGTACTTTGTTCCCAACTTAACAATGTTTTACCAATAACCTCAGTGAGCGAACAATAGAGGCGGTATTGATGATATGTGCTGGGAACTAATTTATTCGCAATTAATTATTTTCAAAATCTTACAAAAACACTACATTTATGAATTAAACTGATTTATTAAGATATAATATCGTTTCTTTGTAATTATTATCGAAACTTTATCCGATCCTATGTCGGAGAACAAATGATTTGTGTCAAAGTGAATATACGAGTATGTATTTATATAGGCACCAACTGCTCGGTTATCATAACACCGATTCAGTTCAGAGTGTAGTTCAAAAACAGATGATCGTGTAGGAGATCTCCCAGGACATTTATTTATTTATCGTTGTGATGCAGAAATACATCGTAGCGTTGCTTCCCCAGTAGTATTTCTTTCACAGGATATCTTTCTTTCTTTGTGTATTTATTTCTTCAGTTCAGAAATAAAAACGTACAGCGAGGTGTGCAACGGTACGATTGTGTAGAGGGTGGAAAATTTGAATAATTCATTAGCACAGTCCGCGCTTTTATTGGCCCTTAAAACGAGGTGAGAATGTCTAATGGCATGCCCGTACATTCCATCGCTTTGTCACGATCAGAGCGGACGATAATGAGATATGACAGAATTAGCAATAAGTTTATTATATTACAGAATCTCGTAACAATATAAGAAATTCTTTTTTTTTAGGGATATGTATTAGTTAATTTTTCTGTGTACTCGAAACCAAACAGGCTTGAGATCAGAACAACATATTTTTTGTACTTTTCGGCCATTGTAAAAATCTGTTACTTTTTGTATACATATATTGTCAAAATTAATATTGTATAATGTAACAAACGTAACATCACGACGGTAATCCCCGAAGAGGTAGACAGAAGAATATAGTACAATTTGACCAGCTACGTTTATGTCCCATGGAATAGGTGGTAAGCCTATCGCCATACACCGAGCACAGATCCAGACTCCAAGTCACTAGTAGAAATTCTAAATTAGCAAAATCCTATAGTACCCGCGATCCGGGACTTGAACCCAGGACCTTCCGATAGGCAGTCGCGCTTCAAACCACTCGACCAACGAGGCAGTCAATAATGTATAATGTTATAATAATAAAAAAATCTAAGGTTTGTACTCGTAAAGTCTGCCAACCAGCACTTGGCCAGCGTGTCAGACTATGGCCTTAGCCCTCTCATTATACGAGAAGACCCATATTCCAACATTGGAATGATAAATACGTCGTTTAATTATTATTATATTTTTATAATGTTACTACATGCCGAACGTATGTTATTACTACATACCGTATGTAGTATGTATTTTACTACATACCGAATCACATTATACATACAGTTCGACAGTACTTACGTTGTGAATAATTGGCCAACGCGAATGTAAATAACTAATCTCGTATTTTAGTACATATGGAATAAAATTTTCCCAAAACAGTATAAACAACGTTTCGTTACTATCATAACTAAATAACACTATCAGTTACACTATCAATATATACATATATAACTAACAAAAGAACTTAATTCGAAATATTTAATGTTCTGAGCGCAGTTTCAGTGGTGAAAAATAAAAACGTCTTTTCAATGCATCCCTTTATCTGTTAAATTCATGTCGGAGTGCTGGTCGGCATTACGAATAAATCGGCTCAATCCATAGAAATTTTTGTTCTCCGTAAAATATTCCTATAAAAAAACGCGCATGTAAAACAGTTCATACACTGCACTGAGTGACTTAATAACTGTGGTTTTATACTTAGATGAGGTCTGCAATATGAATTTCATTTTACGATAAGATTATATCTACGATGAAAATTATAAAATTAATTTGCGTTTTCAGACAGAATTATAATACTATATTAGCCTAAGATAAGTAGCCGCTAATAGTTTATGTTAAGAAAAGAATTCCAATGATGTACACATATGAACCTTTGTTCCCAATAACGTACACATTTGACCCGAAAATATACATTTTTGCGCCGTTGGCATATCACGCACTGTAATATATCATGTTGAGGGAAAGAAGCATTGTCAGCTCTCAGATAGGTAGCAACTAGTTGAAAATTTTTGAGGTTTTGTCCTTCAGAAGACATATTAGGGATTTTGACCCCGACCCAGTATATATTATATAAGTGTAAGCCGACACGGATTCGGTTCCGTACAATATGTTCACAAACATTTATATACCAATACTCGTATACTAGCTGATATCCGCTATTTCGTCGGTATCGGTTTGCGTTTAAAAATTAAATATCATTTGCTATAATTGTCGATGAATACATCACGAGGAAACCATCATAAATTAGAGTTCAAATAAGAATTGTTTTCTAAGATGTGTGAAGTCTGCCAACCCCTAATATGTCAGCGTAGCAGACCATAACATTAATCCTTTTATTCTGAGAGAAGACCTGTGTGCAATAGTAGAAAAAAGTACGAGTACCATCAAACGACCACCAGCACCATCATCGAGAAATGACATTGACAAAAAATATAGAAATATAAATCCTTTGCTTAACTTAAAAAAAATAATAACAGACGATTAATTTATATTTCCCATATACCACAGAGTAAAGTACGTATTATAATAAATTCAGAAGGCTAAACAAAGTTGTTAGAACATAAACTTGGAAATACCTTTATGTACTCAATTCATGCTTCACTTTAGATCGGCTTCGGCATTACTTTTACAACCATCCCTTATTTAAGGAGCTAGAGTCAACCCTTGTAAATCTCCTCTATCGGAACCTCTCATGTTAACAAACATTTTGAAAGCGAACTCCGATATCTAAGCTCTAAATGCAGGGAGCAAGGTAGAAAGTCGAATACACCTTGTAATATATCTCGCGTTTGTCTTGAAATGAATTTCATAAATATTGATATCCGTTTCAACCTAAGTGATATCTAGGTTCTCGTAAAATCCTCGTGAGTGAGATGAAAACACTTCAAGGCAAAAAACAAAATTGGTAGGATACATTGTAAAATTATTTTATATCTGCTAAGAGAATAATATTTTTGAAAATCATGTGTAGCGACAACGTATCCATATTTTGATAAATTTTTTTCCAGCTGTGCTTGTTACTTCATCATCATTATCATATCAGGCTTTATCGTTCCACTGCTGGACATAGACCTTTCCCAAGGTGTGCCAAAACACCTGTTCCTCCGCAGATCTCATCCAGCCGCTACCACCTGACTAATAGCATAATGTATTTATTGAAATAATTTATTTCAAATCTAATCTGAAAAACTGCGGTAATGTTTTAGCGGCAGTTAAACAATTCATGGAACCCTGAGGTCCAAGGAGTACGGATATACTTGTAATATTGACCATTGATAGGTAAATTTCCTGGTGACAACCGTAGCTGGAATTCATAAAAAATTCAAGATATCTGTCATGGGCAACTACTTAAGGGATACCGCATTAGTAATTATTTTTTACGCTATTTTGTCATTATTAGTAGGTAGTCATCTACCATTCGCTACAGACATTGAATTAGTTTGAGCTGCAGATCATGATTAAGTTAAATTTGATGCTTAACATAAAAAGTATGATCAATATAACCGCCATGGCATTTATTAAATCCTTTATTATTATCATTCTTTTTTTTGTCTTACTATTCACAAAATGATTGGACTATTTTGTACAGAATATTATCTCTCGTAACCTTCATAGTGTATTTCATTTAGGACATGTTGGCTTCCTCGACCCAATCTCGTTTCCCAATATTTAAGAGCTATTACAAGAATTCGGAAGTAGACGAAGTCTGTTCGACCTACTTGTATGGAAGGGTTGTGCATTTTTGCCAAAAATTTAAGCCCGTAAATTATTATTCGTTTAAGAATTTTCACGGACCTTTTTCGTAGAGTTTACAATTGGAGAATTCGAAAAATGTGGGAATAAATTACTTTATCTATTTATGCAATATTTAAAATTCGAAGGAATTTACTTTCAGAGCGTTCATGTTTATTTTTTTTTTGGTGTTCATAGATTATAAATAAGACATTTAATATTAATAAAATATTATTTGTGTTAGTATCTAATAAATTTCATGTATGTACACGCTACTACACTATTGTATGTTTTTCACTACCAAGAATTCTTTAAGAAATACGATTAGAAACTTCATAAATTCAATTATTTCTCTTTTCTGTTTGTGACTGATCTTTGAACTTTGAACTTTCTTGTCAGTTTTATGTCTTCGCGCTTCTGTAATTATCGCTGTAGCTTGAAACCAAACGATATTTTAAAATGTATTGACGGCTGACTATGTGGACGGTATAGGTGAAATGAATGGGATAAGATATTCGTTTTCGAAATTAGATTGATAGGAACTCTAAGATAAGAAGACTCCTTTTTTCCGCTGGAGATACTGAATTTCTCAAATACATGCTGAGATAGCCCACTAAGCAAATTTAAGGACGGTAAGAATCCCACATAACGCGGTGTCTCTGGTTTCCCCTTGTCATCAGTAAAAGAGGAAATAAAGGTATTTTTGCACTCAGCTTTGTGGGTGTTTCCATGACGACCACATCACAGGGTTGTATAGGGTTGTGAGTACAATGCGTAACTACATATGTATATAATTATTTAGTTTATACGTCTATTGGACAGGTCGTAAGTAAAAAAAATAATATCGCAAGTTATATTAAATTATTTCGTTGTTTGGATGTATATGAAAAATATTTAAAGAAAGTGTATTTACTTTAACACTGTAACATAAATTTATTTATTAAAAAAGTCGCAAAACAAAATAAAATGGTAAATGCACATTTATTCCCACATTCAATGATAATTTCCGATTGAATTGCACTGTACTCAGGCTGTTGTTACGAGTACAAAACAATGCAACGCTTGAAGTCTTGTCGCTGGGGGATTTGTATCGCGCGACATCAAACAGTGTGCGTCGATCTCGCATTACAAATACAAGTGGAAGGCGATTTGGGTTAAGACTATGACTACTTTATTACACCACCTTTTAACACATGACACAAAATATTAGAACATATTTAGCGTTCACTCGCTAGAGTATTTTATACCAAGCTTATTACTGGCAACATTTATAAATTTGCAAAATAAAAAAAAACTTAACTTACTTATATTAATTAGTTATTTACGATAGAAAATACGTGAAAATATAATGTATATCGCTTAGACTAAGCGTTCGTTTTAGATAAATTTGCGCTGCACTCAAGTGAGACACACTGGAAAATACGTCACTTGTATCCCAGTCGCTGGAGGATTTGAGCCGCGCGACGCTGAACGACCTACTCGTAACAAAGTGAACTGATGTCGCTATTACAATAGAATCGAAAAACTGTATTAAGTTAGTTTTGTTGCTTATACATACGAAGGAAAACAAATGGGATATTAACTCCTACAAATTGATCATTAGTGTACCTAATATTATATGTATGGTACCTACTCGTATGTTAATAAGCTCTACCTAAGTTAATAACCAAGTAGTTTGCTTAGAGAAGTCTCTTCCTTGCATTATTATTATCATCTGTTCCCTGAAGCATGTGTATCTGCCAATCCATTATTGGCCATAGTGGTAGACTATGGCCCTAACATTCTGAGTGAAAATCTATGTCCAACAGGGAAATAATGGAATGGAACTGTTGAAAGTCATGTTTATTATAATCACTTAAAATATATCTATATAATCACTTAAAAGATATTTATAAAACATATATTTTTTTGCATTGTCTTTTTACAAACATAGAACTCATCTTAATTATATTATATTAGAAAAGTTTTAATTCTGTCCGAATAACTTTATTCCCAATCAATTGAATCCGACCGTAAGATCTCTCATAATACAATTTGGGTTAGTCTAGACGATTGGAGATTTTTTCCAATAGTTTTGTCCACTTGTCTCGCTTGCCAATAACTTTGAAAAGGGAGCTCTGTGAAACTAAAGTTTCATTATTACTTTCGTCAGGGATATTTTTTGCTTGCATGGTCTTGTATATATTTCTAATAAAATTTTCGCATGCTGATAATGCTGAAAGACGAGTTGGCAATATTACAATTTATAAAGGAGAACACTTTTGAGCAATCTTCATAGAATAATTGTCTGGTACCATGTACTAAATAAATCCTATTTCTAGCGAGCGGTTTGCAATTTAAAACGTAAATCGTCATACCGAATGTAATTTAAAATAAATTCAATAATGAGTTACTAAATTTATTTTGACCAATAAATTATCGTAAATATTAAAATATTATGATTTTTAGAGCAATATGGTATTTTACGGAGATGGAGGGACTGCCCTATTGGTTGCACGAGCGACTGCCAATCGGGAGGTTCTGGGTTCAAATCGCGGGCCGGGTACTATAGGATTTTTCTTATTTAGAATTTCTAGTAGTGGCTCGGAGTCTGGATGTGTGTCCGGTGTATGGCAACAGGCCCACCTCCTATTCCATGGGACGTAAACGTAACTGGTGAAACGTGGGAGTGTACAACACTCCTCTGCCTACCCCTTCGGGGATTACAGGCGTGATGTTGCGTTTGGATGGATAGTCCGATTTTAGTCTTCTTTAAGTATCAGATGTACAAATAATTGTACAAATGCATTGGGAATAAATAGAGTCCTTGATTTAGTCATTCCATAAGTAGACTGCGGCAAATTCCCAGACAAATTTAATTAAACTTCACACTACATGCCTCGTGTGCACTGGCTCTAATGTCTTTATTCAATTTTTGAGGTACTAATTAAAGTAGGTTATATTTTAACGATACAGGAGCGCTGGGATGACGATCTGCAAAAGTATTCAGGCAGAAACTGCATGTGCCGTGCATGCCAGCCATGCAGCACTGCGACTGGAGTGCAACATGGCGCTCATGAGGTAAGGCAGTGGACTGAAATAGGATGATAATGATGATGACGACTACGATACAAGAATAGATTTATTGGTTTATAAATGAGAACAGTTGCAAAGAAAGACGTTAATATTTAACTACAAGGCTACTTAAGGGAAGTTTTGAAAGATAATATTTAGTTTTTTTTTTTATAGAATATAAATAAATTATATGTGATAATAAATAATAAACTAAAAAAAAAACTCGATCATCAGATCTCAAACTGCTGCTCTCCTATGGTTACCGGACTGCAAATAAACTTTATATAATAAAAAATAAATACTTATACAGTTAACTTTGGGCTAGACACATAACAAATACAGTTTATAGAAATTAAAAACGCGGGTTATATAATTACGTATATTGCGTTTGATGGTTATGTATGAAAACACATGTTTATTAAACACAATAATACAGCACTGATTACATAATAACCTGAAGTACATTTTAATTAGAGTTTATGTACAGTTGTAAATCATGAACTTTTCATCAATCTGTAATCATAAAAATTTTCTAAGTTATGCAACAATGTACAAAAAAGAAGCAGCTTACGCGTAAATGCGGTTGCACTTAGTTGAAAAATAGGTACATGATGTAATTTTCAGGCTTCAAAGGACGCGTTAAACTGTCCGTCCTAGTTTTTAATGTCCTAACCGTTGAGCAGTAGTGTCGGAGGACTCGAGACCTCTTCAAACCGTCCCGACGGCGGTTTTCCACTAATCCGTATTTGGAGTGAAGTATTTTCTCATCCTACTCTCAAATAGAATCCTCAAAGAACATAAAATATACTGCATTTCATTAGTATCTCTTTTTAACGTATTTGTGCAAGTCATGACCATCATCATCAAACCCTTTATTGGTGGATACGGCTCTCCTCTCATTATGATCAGAATTAAAAGCTTAAAAATTTAAGACGTTTTTTAATCTAATCATCACTTGAAGTAACGACGAAGGAAAACATCTTGACGAAACTCTCACACTTTAGAGTTCTCTCTAATATTAGCTCATGCGAGTAAAGTCTGTCGATCGGCAATTAAAACTAGATCCGTTCCAACTCTTATCATTCCGCTGTTGGAACACGAGTCTCCTCCCAAAATATGTATATAGGTAAGTAAATATATATCGCAACATAACACAACTATAATTTCTGTAGCAAACTAAATAAGCCACTAATTAACATACGGGCACAAGTTAGCAACTACACGTTGTAGTAAAGTTCGACTGATATATGAATTGGTGCTCTCACCAACTTCTTGTCTAACGCGCTAACTCGCTGCTGCAACACGTTCAGAACGATACACTGCGAAATGTATGTGATAATTTTATTAAACCTGATTAAATAAACGAAACATAAATGTTTATATTAACCAGAAACAATGTACGTAATTGAACTCTAGTACCAGTTAAATATTTATTGATCAATTAATTATTAAAAAAGGGGCATTTTAAACCGTATAAACCGAAAGCGTATCCATTGATAATTATAATACAGTTTGGTAGAGTTTTCTAATACCTTATCTTGTAAGGATTATAAGCGAGGCACAAAAATAGATGAAAAACTGGTAAAATATGTAGATCGTGGCATAATAAACGATATACGCATATGACTCATTCCGTACTATGTCGATGAAACTATGCTTTAAGAATTTATTTCTCAAAACAATACATCATTGTAGAGATATTAAGTTATATTATAGAGATCTTATTGGAGAGATGTTATAATATAGAGAAACATGACATTTATAGAAATAATAATACAATGTTGCAAACTAAACTTGAGAAGTTACGTTGAACAGCCCAAAACAACGTTATTAACGCGCACTGAACATCAGTGCATAATTCGAGACAATCCTCGACTTCCATAGTTATAAGTTCCTGAATTGGGCCACAGCAACACCAAAGCTGCAACATTCAAGTTCTAAGGTATCCATTAAGCTTGGCAACATTATTCGTAGTTCACAAATTATTCATACGTTCTTCATACTGTATTGAATATTTGATGTGAATCTCAGTTTCTGCTAAATTGTTTTTCTTGAAATGTTGATTAATCAATAAATTTGGCTTCAAAATATTGAGCTGTTACTGCAGGAACATTTTCTATGACAGAAATTTGTATTTCAAACGCTGGTAAAATCTTACGGTCACGAGTGTATGACAGCGGGTCTTAGTAAGGTCCTCGATTTTGTTATTCAATAGCTTGTACGAGTAACTAACACAGAAATATTGTTTAAAAGATTATATTAAAGATAATTTTAAAAAAATCTTAATTAGGTATGCACAGACTATTTGCTGGTACTAATTCTTTATTGCAAGGCATGTAGAAATTTCCTAATCATGTTTCCGTTATGTTATTCGAAAAGTCCACAGATTAAAACTCCATGTTAGAACTTCATTCGAACCACACTCTAAGTAACACAGCCTTATACCATATTATCCATACACCACCCCTACTTTTATTTTACCACGTGAATTATCCTATTATAGGCACCATGGGCGTAACAACGCTAAGCTAACTTGATCCACCTCAAACGATGTACGATGAAAAATGATTTCAAAATTGATTGTTATTAGTAAACCCTAAACAATCCATCCGAAACGTGAAATTATAGAAAAATTTAAAGTAAGTAAAATACACAATTTAAAAATAAAAAAGGGCCTCCAAATTGTCACATTTGTTTGTAGCATCAGATTTACGAACACATTGCAAATCTAAAAATGTTCCTCGTGTAAATGGCTTCCTGTAACAGCCAATTTTATTAAGATACGTAATTATATACAATGAAAAAACTACGTAACCTTCAATACTATGAAAATACTGCCTGCACAATGCTATTATTTCGTAATATATCAAATCACAATGACTTTTACAATAATTGCAGCTATCACGGTCTCTGCGTCTATTAAACTGCCAGATCCTGTACATCAATCGTTACATAGCGACATAAAATAAAATGTTCTAAATATTTAGCTTCAACTTGAACTTCTTTTAAAATTACCATAAACTATATACCAATTTTTTTTTTATATATTCTAAGGTGTGCACGTTTCCTCACGATGTTTTCCTTCACCGTTAGCAAGTGATATTTAAATT
>DWMG01004126.1:0-11220 GCA_018244855.1 Elbella merops | reverse complement strand
AAAGTAGAAACCACTTCCGTTTCAACATTCAAATTTAAATCTCTGTATTATTAGAAAGAATAATGTGTCAGGCGCCGCCGTCCATATAGCGCCTTATCAAAAACCATCCCGTTATAGCTCTGAAAATAATATAACTAACCGAATCACCGGTCGGCTTGCCTTCCCACGACCTCAGAGCTACATTTCGCCGTGCTCTATCCAATCTTACTTCCTAGTACATTCTAATAGCAACCGTATTTTGTAATCGATTCAGTTCAAAATCAGCACAGCAAACGCGATATCCATTCAAAAGCGATGTCTCGTACACACATGCATAGCTCGACACCTTCGAATTATAGTGTGCGCGTAGACGATTGTTGTAAGCCAATCAACTTCAAAGGAACGTCAACTCTATTGTGTTCAGCACAAGGTTGGATATAGAATGGATATTATTTATATGTGTGCGTATTGACCAATAGTGTATTAATAACGTAGAAGATGGGAGGTCGCGGTAGAGTCGACAGGTGACGCGTAGCGATTCTCCATCGATGCGCAAGCGCATGTGTGTTTGAATGTCAAAGTTTACGGCTAAGGCTAGATATAAACGAACCGATAAAAAGGAGAACATATCAAAAAATACTATCTAAGATTCTTGATGCGTAGCGCACTGTCAATAGTAATTGTTGGCTAACAACGCTTTTTACACGATTTTAAAGTTACCTTCCAAGCTGTTACGAAATTATGTAGCTTTATCTATTAATACCCTACACAATGTAGTAAAATTTGAAACTTAGTTATACATTCAAAAAGTTATTTATTTATATAAATCTACTTAATAAAGGATTTCGTGTTAAGAGCGTCTTCTTACCGTTCTCGGACATTCTGCCCTTCAGCACCTATTCTAAATCTCAGAATGTCCGTCCGAAGCCCATTTGTTAAGCGATTTTAAATGGAAGTCACATACAAATGGTGTAATTCCCGCCACTTGTATGGCAAACCTTAAACAAGCGGTATTGGCGCAAGTGTTTACATTTTTTGCTATCTATAATCATGACTTTAATTAGAGTGGAGTCTTTTATAAATGATGGCATCAGGAAATTCGTGTTCCATATTTGGTTTTTTGGCGCGAAATAGATTAGTATTTTTTGCTGCATTGGACTTAATTAAGTTTTTACTGAATAGAAAAAATTAATTATGGAAAAATAATATTATTTACGACGACCTTGTGCTGTGGATGTTTCGTATGAAGAAGTTTTTTTTCAACTATTTGAAATGAACGTAACCTATGACAATATAGGGAAAAACGTGTGATATACAAAGTGATTATAGTTATCTACATATTAATAAAAATCCAATGCATCCCAATGTGAGCACGCCTTAAGATGAGACAGTAGGCACGAGTGGGTCGTTGCAGGTGAATGTGTGTTTGTGTGCGTGAGGTCACCGTATCCGTATACGCCATACCCTTCGTATGTCTGTTGTAAACTAAAATACAGAAATAGAAATACGAGTAGTGGAAGTAAAAGTTGTGCTATTTAGAAAAGAGAGTTTAAAATTAGGTAATATGATGTAACGTAATTTATACGCTGGCTTCGTCTAGCTGCTATAAAATTGCCATTTACTAAGGAACATTAGATGATTTTATGCTCAAATTCAAATTCAAAATATAGAGTTGTGAATATAGAAGGACCACTATACGCATGTAAGGATAGAGATATTTGGCAGTCAGTAGTCAAAAATTTCCCAATTTTTCCAATTTCAAAAACCCAAAAGATGCTTACTATTAGAAATTCTCTGAAATTATAAGATTTTACGACTTAAACAATTATGGTTCTTATGTCGCGAAAACATCTGTCAAAAACAAAGGAACATACATTCATAAAAAAAGTAATCCGCTGCCAGAGCAGCCTGCCAGTAGAACAGTACTAAATTATTCTTATACCTTTTGCAGATTCAATGCCAAATACTTTATGACCAAGCCTACACAAACTCGTGTTTCATCGTGGGAACAAGACCAATTGAACATATCGGTCGCCTTTTTAATTTATTTAACAAGCCGTCTTTAAGATTCACCGCCGCATATCTCGCTAGCCTAGAGCCGCAGCTTCACTTGTGACATTTGGATTGACATTAAACGTCGTCACTTTTGTTGACCATTATAAATGCACTTGCTTTTCTAAAGCATAAATTATGAATAGGACCCATTCCAATGTAAAATAATAGATAATGTTTCCTACACTGGAACAATTAGGGGATTAATTTCGATACTGATGTCGATATTATTGCAGAGATTGTCATAATATTTAAGATAATGACAAACACACATACAAAAGATGCTATAGAGAAATAAATTAGCTTATAAGAGCCTAGTCACTGCGGGAGCTTAATAAATTAAGTAGTGTTTAATGACAAGGATATCTAAAGATTTTTTTAAAATTATAGAGAGAGGAATCTAGTTTCTCACATGCCGTTCGATTAAGTCTCTAATATAGCTAGTGTCATTTGATTGGAACTAGAGCTATTAGGAATGGTCGTTAATCATTTTTGCGTACACTTATATATCATAAATAATATTATCGTTCGCATATACAAGTAACCAAAAACTAGGAAGAATAAAAATATACTTAATTTATATTCTTCCTAGATTCCTTTCTCGATAAAATCTGTAACAAATAATAGAAATGTATTTAAAATATCCAAACTGAAATTTCTAGATTGTATCTTTATCTGACTCGTGTAAATAATGTATACGATATTATATTGCTTTTTTATATTGCCTATATTTTTGTGTTACAGTATTATAATGATAGTGAATTTTTTTGAATATTACATAATGAAATACTATTTATAAATAATACATAATTTATTGATAAATTTTAGTGCTTTATTTCATTAAAATTCACACAATGAACAAGAGGTGTGTCTCCAACTTCGAACCTAATATGCTACCAGAAACATAACTTTGTCGGCAATATTTGATACATTATATTTACTTTTTTAATATAACCTTTCAATTGCAAGTTAGTTATATGCTTCTATCAGAATATTTTATATCTTTTTAGTATATGTAATACTAAATTCTTACTACAACAAATCGTGAAGGAAACATAAAAACAAATGTGTTTCAGCCGTGAATCTCAATATACGCAACACAGTTATTAAAAAAAAAAAATAATAATCGACTCATTGTAATTCTACTGTTGCAATATGGGTCTTCTCTCATATTGAGAGGGTTAAAGCCATGTCTGCCACGCTGGCCAAGTGCGGGTTGGCAGACTTCACACACTTTAGAATTTTTTTTTTAATTTTTTTTTTTTAATTCACTTCACTTAATTTCACCGTTAGCAAGTGATATTTATATTTAAAACGCACTTTTGTAAAGAGGTGCGTGCCATGGATTTGAAACAAGCACCAGGGCGTGCTGGTTTCTTAACCACTAGGCTATCACTGCTCTTATAACGCAGTTGTTATTTTATTCCAATCATTTTACACAGTCATCCATAACCAACTAACATATTACATGATGGAATAATAATACATAATCTTGTTTTAACGAGCACCCAGCAAATTAATATGGAATATTAAAAAATAATTCCAACACGAATAAAAGCATGTTGCGCGCACAAATCGACGAATTTAATGCTGATGTATGATCAGAAAGGTATTTTAGAAACGCTCGTAAAAGTACCATCTTTCGGTTCTGTCGTACTAAAAGTGATCAAAAGATAAACGATATCGAATATTTTAAACATCAACGCATTCGAGACTTTAATGGTATTCAGCAAACGAAACCATTTAGTCCTAAGTCAAAAGATAATAGAATTCTGTTGACCTGGAAATTGGTGTGTAATTTTCAAATAGTTATTGATACGTATGCAATTCTTATTCTTATAATTTTAATCCTTATTCTGATCAGGCTCCTCAAATGTCCAACTTCATGATAAAATTTGTAAGTGCTGTAAGAAATGTTAAAGTGCATATAAAAATATCGCTAATACCTACTAGATCTTAAATTTATTGGCTGATCGTTTTCTATGAAGAAACCAACCTGTTTATCCCCGTATCGTTTTATATAAAACGCTTCGAGTTAAACAAGTGCCTTAAACATAATTTGTGTTAATTCGAGATGTACAATAATTGCTTTATTTTATACGCGGTTTTTATTCAAGTTTAATGGTCAATAAATGTGTGAAAGAGTTTTTAACGCCATAAATGAGATAGTGGTTGATGGTTATTGGTTCGAATTTAGAAATCGCTCAAATTAAGGGAACGTTGACTACCGTTCAATTTTATGGATATCTTCCCATGAATGCATTTACAGTAATTTAATTATTCGGTTTACGAGACTTTAGCGACTGCGTTAAAATATCAAATTTTACGTACCGTCAAGTTAGTATTGTTTTTCGTTTCGTTTCATTTTTACAATAATGTCTTAATTCTACTCACACACGGCTTATTAATCGCATATAAGACAAGCTCTGGGCTATACTTACTAGGTATATAAATTGTTTGTTATATATAATAATTAAAGTATATAAAGTGCTTTTGTATATGGGTATAGTATACGAGAAATATTTATCACTGGTTACATTACATGACTTCAGGTAAGTATAATAATCTGTGACTAGACTTCACTGCGGTTTTGTATACTTCTTATTACATTTTCACTTCGACTCTGACGTGTTTAGTTCATAACAAACTAATCTATATTTACTTATGTGTCTTGGAAAATACGACCCATAAGGAATACCACTTTAATTAATTCTTAGCAGTGCTGGAAATAACCCGAAATAGATCGTCGTATTTTTACTTAAGGTTTTTCCCGGCTACATACAACCATTGCTGGATTAGATCGTGACTAATCGCTTTGAGTAACTGACGTCATTATATGGAAATAATTATGTTATTATTAACGGTAAAAATACTATATATTAATAGTATCACACAATGTATCGTAATGATTACATTACATTACATTTTGAACATGCAGTTCTATATGCTTTTTAATGACGCATGCAAATGTTGTGCTAGTCACAAAGTCAAATTAAATACAGTCCTATATGCCACAAGCACTGCCTATAACACATCTAACTAGAGCGACATTAAATTGCGTTGATACAAAATCACTGTATACCGGAAAATGTAGTTAAACTTTTTCTTTATTTTAACAATAACGTAAATAATAATTTATTAATCATAGGCGTCCGTAAATAATAATTTATTAATCATAGGCGTCCGTAAGTAATAATTTATTCATCATATTCATCAAGAAGTTTTCACGTGCATAATTAAACACTAGAATACATTGTTACGAAAATTTTATAGCACATATAGACGAGAAAACAGTATACAAACAAACAGATTAATGGAATGGTTATAAGAAATGAATCAGAGCCACTTGTTGGAAATATATATATTAAGGAAATCCCCGCGTTTTTAATTACAACTTTCATACCGCGATACAATCAATGCCTTTACAAGATATTTTGTTATATTTATTTTAATATAAAAACTATTTATATATTATTATATTTCCACGCAAAATTTGAACACGCTTATTCCAACCGATGTATGACACCGGCCTTATAATTGCATTATACAAGACGACCAGTATGTTCCTTTATTACACGAGATGTTACAGATGATATATGAAATTCAGGAGTTCTAAAGATTGCCTAGTTTATTCATGAGTACTCATTGTTTTTACCCACCCCTCCCGCACTGATCAAACGGGTTAAGCACCACAGAGCACGGCTTCTTCGGTTTCCTTTGCTGCTCGTAGACGGCCGGGTCAAGTAATTGTTGATTAAACCGGACCTAGTCGCCTCTCACGGTACCCTGGATCTTTTCTACTTACTTATTTTTATAAGGTTATTCTATAAGTAATAATAAATAATTGGTAGTTATGAAAACTGTAAAACTACAATATTTGGTTTGGTTGGTTTTTACATGTAAGTAATCTAGGTATTATAAGAAATGTCAGTTTACGTAATATTGCACGTAGCTGTGGTAGTTAATAGAGTCGTTGCGTAGTTGATCGACATGGGAACAATTTTTTTTACGATATATGAATCGACCTAATTAATTGAATCGATTTCGGATAGTGTGTCGGTGCTTTTGAAGTCCATTATGTTGCAAGTGTAGATAGTCGTGGGAATTTTTGGAATGCAATATTTTTGAAGTCACGGTATATAATTACAGAAATTCTACTTTTATTTTTATTTGAAGGATAGCAGAAATCGGTTTTTCCATCTGACTTTAAGCGGTCACCCGTTGTTCAGATAGCTGTAGGTATTTTGAAAGTGTAACTCCTCGTGTATTTTCACATCCTAATTGGACACTGTTGAGATAAAAACTTTTGCAACCAGCATCATTCCAAAGATATTTCCAAAGTAAAAATGCTGAAGATAGGACAGTGAAAACGTACGTTATTGCATTATCATATTTTAATGTACCGTAGAACTCTTCCTTGAAGTTTTCCTATTAATACATCGTGCAATGATAATATTAAATAAGAAGTAAAATAAAACGAAACACACACCACCACAATCTGGTAGTACCATATACCACGACCCTCGTCCAACGAGATGGAGAAAGATCTGTAATTATTTGAAAATGTTCCCATAGAAGACAATTAACATCAGACTCTTTTCAATCCGGAATACATTCACCTGATTAAATCGTTTAACCGCTAAAGAACGTACATGAAAAAAGCGGCACTAAAAACAATTTAATAACCCATCATCACAAAAAATGATTAACATTGTAGACAATTATCGTCAAACACAAATGAGGGGTCTAAGAATGATACGGCGATATGTAGTAATATATCATTTTAGTATCGCGATGCGATAGCGATCTAGCGATAATAACACGAGGTAGCGGCTACTGAAGTAATTGTCAGCGCCTAAGGCTCGACTTTCGTTTTTTTTGTGCTCTATAGGAACGGATTTTCTCTTCTGACGTGTTGAGTTTTGGTATGGTTACCGTCTTTAAAAAATGTTTCTAGTCTGTCTGCTTCGTAATAATTAGAGATTTCGTTTTGAGGATATATTTTGAGACAGTTTGCGGTTGTACGAGACACTTTGATTAATGTTAAAAGGCATTTAATTTACTCGAGACAGTTAACGCCACTCCATACATCCTGAACTCTATAAATTTATCATTCTTACACTGTTTGCCCATAAATCACTTCAGAACACCTTAGTTGGAATTCGACAAAAAAATGTACCAGTAGCAAAACAGGACGGAATATGAAGCAAAAAATAATTTATTCCGATTCAACCTCAATATGACCTTAATTTCAGTAATTTTTAGTTCATAATACTTCTTTTATATCAAAGCATTCTCAGATTTTTCAAGTCCCTAAACATAAACGTAACATCACGATTGCGATCACCGAAGATGTAGGCAGAGGTACTCCTCTGCCTAAATCTTCGTGTACTATTCTTATCTACATAAACACGTAACTTCACGCCCGTAATCACCGAAGAGGTAGGCAGAGGAATGCAGAACACTCGCACTTTACACCAATATGGTTTACGTCTAACAATGGAATACGTGGTGAGCCTATTGCCATGCATCGGGCACATATCCAGACTCCGAATCACTACTAGATTGTTCAAGATACAAAAATCCATTAGTACCTATACGACCAACGAGGCAGTCATCAACATAAGTGGGTTCAAATTACATATCTGAATGCTATTTATATTCGGATAATGATAAGCCTTAAAGTCTCGGATTAGACCTAAACCTCACTTATAGAGATTATCGACTAGCGCGAAGATCTTACGCCCTATTGAAATTTTAAATGGAGAAGAATACATATAAATTAAATTTATAACCGTACAAAAACTAGTCGTTTATGTTTTCTGGCTACTACTGCTTGAACATCCCGTGAGGCCATAAAAACTAATCTCCTGCCACTAACACGTTGTTACTTAAGCCGAATCGGCAGCTGGTAATCTCTGTAATGATATCCAATTACCGATGAGACACGCCCGAGTTTCAATAGACATACTGACAGGCCAAAATATTATTAATAAATGTTTTATATTCTATGCGCCGTGGAAACAATTACCGGGTTATATGAGACCTGTACAAGGGTGAAGAGGTAGCGGGAGCGGATTGTAACATACATCAAACAGGAACCTGCGATCTGATTACCTGCGATCCAATGCAGATCAAGTAGGACAGGTTGGAATAGAACCTGTTAAATTATGCCTTGCGTCATGTGGTGGCGATGAAGGGTCGAACGCAACTGAAAATAAATAAATATTCTCATAATATACGTGCAGCGAAAAACCGAAATTAAATTTTGGTTTATCATAATATCAAAACTTTATCATCATAAACCCTTTTCTCCTTACTATAGGGCCTCTCCGACAAGCGAAGGTTGGCTGTCAATTCAGTAAATTTTCCTCGCAAGATACACCCTTTTGTCGCTTCACTATCAGACAAAGGTCTGCTCTCAGGAAGAGTTAAGACGAGATAAAAGAGTCTTTAGTTATGGTCATAGTCATAGATTAAAACTACATCATGGCTACTTCTCCCGCTTTTTCCTTGTAATTGCACCAAGACGTGGGATATATGAAGAGTATAAAGCGACCTATCTGTGATTGATTCGAAACGAATCGTAAAGTGATTTTGACGCCTTATATTAATATAATCCTGAGAGTTTCGGCTCATTTGAAAAGTATTAGAACGAAGTAATGTGTGTGTAGTATATATGGCCTACGGATATGAATTAGACTTACGAGTTATAAATGGTATTAACAAATTCGTTAATAAGGATTCCTATCTACAAAGAAACTATAAATTTTTTGTAAATAATATTTTCGTTATTTCAACTAAAGTGTAAAAGTTCTTTTTGGTTATCGATTTCACTTTCGAACCCTTAGTTCGTCATTTGACGGCGATGTTGAAGTTTTCGCTACACCACCCCATGCATAAGGGGTTGCTCGTGCCCAGTATTTATGCATCAAACATTTAAGTATTATATTGTACTGTTTACAGTCATTTTTAAATAATTTAAACGATTTCAATGTTGCTTTTATAAATAACATGTGAACACTAATTGATCTAGATTGAATAACTCTTATTTAAAATATACTTTATTAGGGCTTGAATATACAAAAACTTCACAACAAGATCCTTTTCGGGTAACTCGAAGCGAAATTCAAATGTTTGCAATACACTTAATCTAGTCTATTAAGATCAAATTTTTCTTACTCTACATGGTGTGAAATGAAAATGTAGAGTTTTTGCTCGCATTACTCTCAGCGGCTTAAGATCGTTAGTCCAAATATTTTATAATGACTAACCGTATAGTGTATACACAATGTAACAACTGTGGCATGATTATACGCTGTGGCCTTCGATAAATTAGTACTGTGATGTAATCTTTAAGACTTGTAAAACGCGGCCAGCCGCTAATTATTCTTCACACGCATAATTTAGAAAGTATTTATGCTGTAAATAAGTAATTATGTTCATGTTTCTATCATCATACTCGCACTAACATGTTTTCAAGGTCATTTTTAAAAACTCGTTCTTATATGGATTTATTGACTGATTGACTTGATTGATTGATTTTTTATATATAATATGACGACACGGTGTTTTACAAAAAATCTAATATATGAATTACAAGTTAGTTATTTCGAAGTTAGTATACTGTCCAAACCTTTAAACACTAACTTGTATTAGCTTCACTCATACTAACATGTACTAATCGGGTCAATGATGTTAACAATACCTATGCCAGCAGGTCTATAACCAGTTTAATACCAACCAAAGGTCTTGTTAAAACACATACGAGTACTATTTGCAGTAACTGACACTAACAGTCCTATTCGCACCAGCGTCCTATATGTGACGGCTACCTGCTCGCTTGGTCCACTCTTCACTTAAAAGCGGTACGATGCACTAAACAATGTTTATTTTATGAATATGCACTGAAATATATACATTACTGTACGATCGGAGCAGTATTGCTTTAAAGACGTTGTGAGATGTCAGTTTAAGAGCTCGTCCCTCCAAATGATTCTTCACCTCACATTGCACAAGTATTCTCATTTTCGTCGGCGCTCATTATCCACACTAGATAAGAACATTTGATGATTCGTTAGTTGAAGATGTCCCTAGGCAATCTAATTAAAAATCTAGCGAGGGAAAGTCGATAGTTCACGTTATCTGGGCGCGAGCATCGGCCATTACGTAGCGACACAGAACCGCGGTCAAAGGTAATGTGGCAGCGTGAAAGGCGGAGCGGGAAGCGGAATTTTTATTAAACATTATGAACTTCATATGCTATTTCGCCCTTACTATTAAAATATTTTATTCGAATATATTAAGCGATCATTATAGAAATGTTTCGTGTTAGGTCAAGTTTTGTGAATTATTATCAAAATTGTTCGCGATGAAAATGGTTTCATTTTTGTGTATGGTAATATATAAAATAGTATGGTTAATTTCGTCATAAGCAATATAGAAAATCCAAAATGTTTTAAATAAATTAATGGAAATTTCCTTAACATTGGCTCAATATATTCCCTTACGATTTGATCGAACATATAAATCTTCTTAAAGGTTAGGTCCTACTGGATAATGTATGTACTGCAAACTAAGGGACAATGTTGAAACTGGATATTAATCTTATCGCTTCGCTTCTCATTGTGAGCGTCCACACCTTGTGCTAACCAACCTTTAAGGAACACGTTTATACACCACGACGCATTTTACGATACGACACGACGTGTTCCAGTTTTTAAATCAGTTTATACTTTATAAACGTTTCATGTATATTTAGCAATCGGATACATATACTACCATTGTTAATAACGTTGCATAATTTTACACAGACTAGGAACTAGGACTAGGAAACGAGGCTCGATTATGTAGTGACAGTTCCTGTACATGGCGGATATAGTGGTTCGAAATCTGAAAATGAAAAATAGTTTAATGCAAGCAAAATCATACAATTTCACAAAACGCAATACCGCAACGGCATTAATTGTATTGAGAAGTGATTCCTTAGGACAATTAACACACGGTCATCTGATTCAAATCTAAAATCTATGCTGCGATAAATAAACTGATAAAGATACATAAAATTCTAAATACACACCTACTTATATAGATAATTTTTCAACATATTGACAGGTCAAATATTTACTCTTATACTGCGGGGAAATCGAAGTGACTACCTCGGACTTACTAGTTACGTTCACTAACCAC
>DWMG01004125.1:0-11220 GCA_018244855.1 Elbella merops | reverse complement strand
GTGTGAAGTCTGCCAACCCGCACTTGGCCAGCGTGGCAGACTATGGCCTTAACCCTCTCAATATGAGAGGAGACCCAGATTCCAACAGTGGAATTATAAAGGGTCGATGATGATGATGATGATGTGAATATTAAAATATTATATATTTAGATGTAGTGTTAGGGTAACACGGGTATTGAACAAAAAAATGAAGAAAACCTTTTTTTTTATTATCATTTGTGTACATAATATATATTTTTTAAAAAGCATTTTCAGAGTAATGTATCAAGAAATCCGAATTGGTACAAAATCGGAAATGGTTATTGAACGGTACGGTGCAGCATTACCATTGATGATTTTTGGTAAGTTTTTGTCCGGTTATAAGGAATGACAAGTTCATTAAATTTCTGTTTTCATCATCATTATCCTTTAATTTCGTCGATATTTCACGTAGTTTTAAACGTCTCTGAGTCAATAGACATAATTTATAATTTAACTTCCTCGTTCGTCGGGTGGTTGCCAACGCGATTGTTGATCGAGAAGCCCTGGATTATAATCCTTGGTTGGGTACAATTTGATTTGTCGAACATAGATATTTTTAAATAAAAAAATCTAGTACAGGCTCGGAGTTGGGTTCCGAGCCCGGTGTATGGCAATAGGCTCTACACCTATTCCATAGCGGGATGTAAAACATAACTGATGAAATGTGGAAGTGTACTACATTCTTCTGCCTACCCCTTCGGGGCTAATAACGTGATGTTTGTTTAACAGACTTAGGTATATAAATTTTAATATAATAATATAACCATAGTCAACTTTAACTATAATCGTAATTAACTTAATCAATCTGCAGCATTAGGGAGAGGCATTATGAAATTTTTGCACTGCTTTAAATTCTGGTAAGTATCTTGAAAAATAATTAAAATAAGGAAGGATAATAAAAGATGCCACACGAGGATGCCTGTTGGCTAAAATTATCAGATCAAATTGATATGATAGCGTGAGAGAATCACATTTGTTTCCTACTTGTGAATCGTATCGACTTAGACACAATTCGTGATAATGATATTGCTAACTTATTTGGTGAAACGCCCTTTGAAGGTTTATTTCTTAAATTAAAAAAAAGTTACAGGCGAAAATGCCAAAACACCGTTCCTCATCTTATAAAATAAGTGAAATAATTTTTAGGTCACATCGAGAACTATAGGCGTATCATACATAATGTTGTTTAAATCAAAATTCTTAAGGAAAAAGCTTAAGAAAGTTATAACAAAATTAAGGATTTTCAAGACTGATAAGAGACAGAGTGATTATTTTTAATGAATCAAATAATCTTTCCCTATTTGTTAAAAATCCTATTTCAGACCATTAGGAAGCTCGTTGCGCCGTGTAAGATCACTGAGGCGTATAACAAACGCAATACGAACATTGAAGCTGTAGCTGACGGAGAGAAAAGCGTTCACATAGCCACAGTAGTAATATTCTGAGCAAACAATTATACACCTACTAAGTTTAAAGAATAAGATATAAAAATATATTATTTCACCGAGGGAACGTAAAAAAAGCGTAACATCTCCCGTGTGACCACTAAATGTGTAGGCAGAGGAATGTAGTTTTTTTTTTAAGCGACCCATTTATTGTTCCACTGTTGGTCTCCTCTCGTATTGAGAGGGTTAAGGCCATAGTCTGCCAAGATGGCCAAGTGCGGCTTGGTAGACAAGGAGTCTAGTATATTACCACATTTCACCAGTTACGTTTACGTTCACGGTTACGATGTATAGAATATAGTTATTCTACAATTTATTATTGGTCGCTTGAACTGCCGGTCCAATGATATGTGATCCTGACTGCTGAATCGTACGTTGTGTGTACCATTCCAATCCAGACTTAATATTTGTATACTCGTGAGCGAGAACCAGTGTCGGTTTGTCACAGTTTTTCTAGATATGAAATTACGATATAATGTATGTATTCAGAAAGGTACATACATACGTATGTATGTGTTGATTAACCGTATGTCAAAATGTGTCCTGCTATGTATGAGTTCAGATGATCGTGTGTGAATCGACTTAAAATATTTTTATGACTGTTCTTCCATCGCTTTATTGTTTCTACTTTAGTTATGGAAAAGCCTACGACCCATTTGTATACCCGATGTAGTTATACTTCGCAAATTGTAGTAAATTGAGTGAAAACGATTGTTTTTTTATAGCCATCAATCTCCATATCTCATAAAGCTGTATTATAGCTACCTACGTTTGTAAGTAAATTATATTTCTATCGATCTGTTGCTAGCATCAGATAGTATTATGGACAGCATTAATATTCATGAAAATGTAAGTGATTGGAAATAGGAAATCTTTTGGTTCGACTACCTCTAAATGCAATGTATAATTTTTTATCGATTGGCGGATTGGACAATTTAGCCTTGTAATTAGTTTAAAATCCAGACACCTCTGGAGTCTTTGAAGACTTACTTTCCAAGCGAGCACCGGCGAAGTAAATGAATCTCTTAGAAGATTCTTTGCTTGTAGTACAAGAAATTGTGTATCTTTTTAATGTTTTATTTTAAGAAATATTTTTATTTCTACGAAATATTTTTAAAGGTATGAGAAACACACAGTTGAGTAAATTATTATTACTAATTTCAGTCTGTCTACACGCAAACTCAATTTTCCACTCTTAGCCTCAACTGATGTTTCTATCTCCTACTATAATCTTAATTTCAAGTTATTTACTTGGGTATTTACTCTCTACTCTGAAAGGGTTTATCTCGAGTCTAGAATATAATAATTCAAAGTGATGTCTGCTTTAAGCTTATATCTTCATTTCAGATGATTTACTAACTATATTAATTTGTAGTATTCGAGTCAATACACTTTCCAGTTCATATTACCGTCAATTTCGTATTTGATTTTCAATCGAAATATACTAGAATTAAATTATTAGTTACAGTCAAGCAATAAAGACTAATGATGGTAAATGTCAAATTTTGCTGTACGGCAATCAAAGCAAGTAATTTAACAATTTACGAGTACGTGCCTTGGACATATGGTCACGCCTTTTCCTATAGGAGTAGACAGAAGTCATAGATTTCAATTCGCTTCGCGATTCGGAAATTATTTTCAACTTCTCTACATTTATTAATAACTGATCTATATTATCAAATGTATTATACTTAAAATGAATTAAACACCACAATATTGTTATATTCTAGGGCGTCTAACATAACTGATGAATCGTAAGAGTATACTGAACTATGTACTTTGTTAATCTCACCAGGAAAATAAGGACATGATGTTACCTGTTATGTTATGTTTCAAGGAAAAATTGTGTTATGTTTGTACCACGGATTTTCTTCAAGGAATGTTACAAAAGAATGTACCGAAAACGCAGACATTAAAGGGACAAAATTAACTAGATAAAATGGAAAATAATGTTGAAGTTCCACATTCAAATTTGTGCCTTCGAATAAGTGCAACAATTATTGATTGTGATTTACATAACAGTGAAACTACTAGACTTGAAGTAGTGTTGAATTATAAAATAGCTCTTAAATTATAATTGGTTAAAAAAAATTATAAAACGGATACGTATGAACTTCATTATTACTTTAATTTAATTAAGTAATAGGCCCTAACTGAACCATTAAACTGAACGTCTGATACTCGGACCGACGAGCTTAGCACGGCTGATGCCCCGCATTGACAGGCGGTTTTAATACTTAGGATAATGTTTTCTGTCGGACTTTGCGTTCCTTGACACATTTGCAACGGTTCATGAATATAGATTACATATAATATTATATACTTTGAAGTGACGAAACGAATGTAAAAAAATATGAATGTAATAAAAACCATTAAGAATAGTTTGGTTTGAACAACTTCATTTACATGTAATAGAAGTATTTGTTTACCTGAACGTGCAATGAAAGGCTAAAATAAATCTGGAAAAAGCCCTCACAGTGCGAGTAACTTAAGAGAAATTATCATGAATTGTTTCTTTAATATCCATAAATTTCATATTATATCCGGCTCCACTATAATCCACCGGCAATCAATAGATCTCACCAGAGAGTAGACTAATGCGGTGGTCGCATTCATTTACATAAAACATTCTATTTCTGTTATTTAAAACAAAACACAACGTTACACTAACTTCAAAGACATATAAAAAGAACCGAACGAAAGGCGGTGTGGCTAAATCCAAATTACGACGTTGGATCCGAATTCTAGCATGAAAAACACTAAACTACTAAAATCTTTAGTTTTTAAATAAGATTTTCGAAGTAAGTTATTAACCGTAACCGTCCACCAATCGGCACTAGCCTCTACAAAATGTTATCTAATTTTGAATAAACGTTTTTAAAATTCATATATCCCCTTTTGCACCAGCTAACCGAAAACAACACGACGAGAAACAGGACGAAATATACCCCGGTATATAGCCAAGGCGAACACGATAGATAAATACTATGAAAGGACAGGTTTAAACACAGTTTTTTCGGTAATTGTTTTCGAGCGGTACCAAGTCTGACACGAACCGAATGAGTATTTGTATCGTGACGGTTACATAATTACCATCGGTGTTGACTATTATTACAAGATGGCTGTGCGCTATCAGATCTGATGGACGAGCATTAAGATCTGTTGTGTATGTATATCGATACTGAATTAATAGTGACCTTTTGCTTCAATATATTTTAAATAGTTTGGAAATGTATTGTAAAGTCGAATGCTTGTAATATGGCGTACAAAAGATAGTATTCGAAGTATGTCTTATGCTAGTCAGAAAGATGATATTATACAATAGAGAACTCCTTTCTAGCTATAAGACCAGAATGAAATAAGTTACAAATACTTCCGTAGATTCGCCACAACGTTTCATTTTTTCCAGTGACATTTTCTATATAATTCTTCTTTGAAAGTATGTGTATACATCTAAAATAAAAAAAATAAGTAATATAAACTTATAATACTTGTTTGGTGAAGATAGTCTTATAATTTCCTTGTACAAGCCCATCTCTTAACCATTTACTATTAACGATTAACTTAAAGCATTTGAATTTGAATTAGAAAGTTTAAATTAACAATATTGCAATTTCGCTGTTAAATAAACATAAGGATTTAGTTACAACTATCTCTAAGATCACTCTCAAGACATTTAAAATTTTTTTGCTTCATTATGAAATGGTTATGAACGTATAGGCATCATGCTACAAAGCTACTGTTTCAGTAAGGCCACTCTTTAGTGGCCAGACCAAATGTTTTAATGCTGTTAGACTTCATTCAATCCTATTCTAAACAAAGTTATGGGAAAAAATGTATTCGCTTTAAAATTAAACTCAATCTGTAGAGAAGTCACCAACACGCGATTTTGTTTTATACTTAATTAGTGAAGCTGTGCTGGGTTTAATGAACTTTTATTTAGGTATAATAACTAGTATATTTTATGCCATATACTTACATACATATTATGTATTCAACCTGTATATAGTTAACAAATGTTTTTCGACGCCGTTATCCATGCTTCGATATATTTGGTACGTGTGTTTTATGAAATGTTAGTCTCTTTCAAAAATTTCTAATAATTCCTTTACCAAATTGACATCGAACGTTCTTAATATTTGTGTTATAATTTCTAATGATTTTTATTATATCCTCACTCTTGGTTTCTCACTGGACAGACAGAACACTAAGTGCCAAACAGGTCTATCTTAACAGACAATATGCATCACCTACATTCATATCTGTCTTCATCCACGCACGTCTGTTTCGGAGACTTCAATTACAATTACAGAATGATAAACGGTGAAAAAAAATGATGTTGGTAAATCATAACGATATGGATTGTCATTGTTTCTCCTATTTATAATGGCTCCATCGTAGCGAGTGTCCGTATGATTCGTTTTTATGGCAGTTGTCCCGAGAACAATTCCATTTGGGTTATGACGTGGCGAAAAATATACACGCGCCGCCCAAGCACTTAATGTACCGCGCTGTTATCTCCGCATGACGCATTTGCACCTTTGATAGTTATCTAATACTATGGAATTATATCCGACCTAATATTCCTCAATTATATTGATATTTTTTCTATAATTACTTAATCGATTTAGGATTCGATAATACCATTAGATTTTATGACTACATTCGCTATAATCGGCGGAAAATTATCAAGATCTTTCTCGAAACTATTCGGACTATCCTGATGAAAGATATTATGTTAGTTCAGTACACAATTGAATCAAGTACTCACAAAATGGTTAATAGTAGAATTTATTTTTCAAAGTGAGTTTTGCCAGTCGTTTATCCATTAAATATATTTTTTTTAAATTTAAAATAAGCATCTTAAGTATGTAGGTGTAGTTGTGAATAATATTTTAGTAGTTACGATTTATTTCGAGGAATGAATAATACATTAGTCTTTATAAATTATGTAGGTACATATATTTTCAGCCAAATATACACCATGAAACTTTTATTCATGTATTAGTTGAACAGTTTAGTTATTGATTATTGCTTGTTTGCATAAAAATAACAACAAAAGAGTTTGGGAGTACTATTTAATAGGGTAATATAAGAGTAGGTACATGAAAACCCATGAATGTAACATGAAAAACTAGTCATGGTTGGAATTACGAAATAATGCAGTTAATAAGAAAGCTGAGAATATCTTAATGTATCTTCAAAATGTAGCTCATATACACATTACGTTTATCAAAGGTACAGTGTTGTTAACAATAGATAGTAATATGGTTTACGAAACATTACAAGTGAAGTATGTATATCATTGAACTACCGTTTCTCGAGTTTGTTGATTTTGGAAATGGTTTTCTTGGCAGCTCGCTTGACGGATTAGCATAAGCTATTAAATCAATGAGTTGGATCAGTCGTTTAGCTTAGTAACTAATTACCTAAATTGGAAAGCTTTACTGCTCTGTTTATGTGTATTGGCAATGTGGGTACGTCATTAAACTACGGATGGTGATATTGCGGGTAGGTCCCAAAACCAATGAATAGTTCAATTTTGTCTGAAGAACCAATGGTGATATTTATAAAAAAAATTAATGTACTTCACGCCTGTAATCCCCGAAGGGGTAGGCAGAGGAGTATAGTTCCCTCCCACGTTTAACCACTTATAGTAAAAAAATAGTAATAATATATATTATTGGACGCAATATTTTGTTTGTTCACTTGTGTAAGTTTACATTTTAATTGTAATGTGGAAAAGTAATATTAAAGCTAAAATGGAATTTATATGAATTTTGCTTTAACATATAACACTAAAATGTGGCAGAAACTGACCCATATTTTCTGTTCGAGAGTAATTATTTTGCAAAAAGTTAATAAAAAGCCACCTGTCCCGCACACCACTGGAAAATATAGTTCGGTGAAAGAAAATAAAAGACAAAATATTTTGCGGTTGGGAAGTTTACCCGGTGGAAAATCAAGTACCTATTATCAGTACATAGGTGTGCACGTCCCCGTAGGTCGTTAAAAGCATTGTTATATTGTACTCATTGTAACTACGAGTATGTTTCAATACCAGAAAAGATGAACTTTGTATATTCTGTCTCTGCCAACTCCGCAAGGGATCTGCCGTATTGACGTAATAATAATACGTCTTTCAATTATGAAGGGTGGACTGCTAAGGTCTGTTAAAATTTCTAGTATAATAGCATTTTTTTTGTATGGAAACAAATAACTTGTTTCAACATACCTATATTTTCTATCTCAATAAGGTTATGTTAGAGTCATGCTGTTTTAATTAAATGATTCAGTTTTTGTATACTTGAATTATGCAATGGTGATGACATGGCGACAATGGTCATCATTATTCTCCGATTGCATCTACAAACATTCACAATAGCGCGACGGCCATTATCCGGAAAATGCAGTGTTTGTAACATTTTGTAATTCAGACGCTTGTTTGTCGATTTTCCAAGCAATCGAATCATAAATATACGGTGATTGTAAAGGTGACTATACACTGACCATTTTGAACACATTTTTATTGTTGCTCATTAACTTTTGAAGATAATATATGCACATATATAATGTCGTGTAGGATTTTTCAGTACTATTTACATATATCACCATGATTTTTATGGCGTTTAACGGTTAAAACATAAGCAATTGACCCCCTTCGTCAATCACCCCTTTTGGAATATAAGCCGTGATGTTATATTTCGGTATGACTTTTCAATCAACGGGCACCATCTTCTTTATTTAATTTAAGAATACTAATGCAGAAATATGTGTGCTCATAAAATTAAGCCTTCTCGTGTAGTACACTCGGAGGCACATTACTGTATTCTCCGCTCAGCGAGCCAACTACGTGACAAGTTTTGGTCTAACTTCAATTGATTTTTTATGCACTTTAGCGTCTCTCTCTCTCTCTATACATAGCATATATGTTTTATATATTTATACTCGCTAAATACTATTGTAATAATAACACCAGTAATACAAACAGGATATTAAAAATCGAATATTATTTACTTCTTAAATGTTAGTAGACAAAAAATCATCCAAGTATTAACAGGAAAAACGTGAGTTGGACGGTGTGCGATGACCTTTACATTCTATTTTCAATCCACATTGATTTCAACGTGTATTCAACGATATTCGAGTCACGTGTTCCATTGATTCATAGTTGGGCGGCTCATTTAATTTTGAACTTGTTCGTGTGGAGGTCGGTGTTCCTTTGTAATTTTGTGTTCCGTTCGTGCAAAGATAACGAGATAAAGAATTGAAAGTTTCTTTATGGTATTTTAGTTAATAATGGCTGCAACTCCGTTCTATTTGTGAATATTGACGGACGTTGGTGTCGATGGAAGCACAATTCACCTTTCTAGATAGAACAGTTCAAATACTGACAGACGGGGAAGCCAGAATTCCCAGAAATTGGCTAGTTTAGAAGAATAGAGTGATTAATGTAGTAGAAATACGACAGATTTGTAAGGATATTTGGCATTTGGTGCTCTCGGCCTAATCCCATAAGGGACGTGCCATGAAAAACTTCGTTACATTTCTTGAAAAGCGTTTTAACATGGGATTTGCATAGCAGTCACTTCACTAGAATAGTATTTCCACTAATAATAGCTTTCCAATAGGCATATATGTATTTGTGGAAAAAAAACAGTGTTAAAAAGGCCACAGGCCGCGATGAGATGTACCGGTCTTTTTCCCTCGCTATCTCTTTAAGTTTGCATCGTTATCCGTTTTGCAGCGAGTGATGAATGAAACTCCCATCGCCGCTTCGCGCACTTTTTATTCATATCTGCGCATTTTGTAACAAAACGGATGTTCTTTGTCCATTGTTCAGTTAGTGATAAATATCCGTACTCAGTTCGGAGAATACAAACTAAGTAAGTTACAACGTACGAAAGAACTTGTGACACCGCAGACATGTATTTCCCATTCAGCTCCAATATCAGTAAACCTTCTTAATACTGTGTGCGTTTCTTTTCCATTTCATCAGATATACAAGTCTTTTATGCGCTATCCCTTTGAGTTCGCGCCTTTATCCGGTATGAATAAAACTCCGATCGTCGCTTACTGCACTTTTTATTCATTTCTCCTCATTTCGTAACACAACGGATGTTCGTTTTCCATTGTTCATTTAGTGATAAATTTCCGCTTTCATTTCCAAGGAAATGAGCAATGTAAGGTGTAGTGACAGTTAGTGATTGAATTTACAGTGTTACTAGTCGTTACCCATCCGCCGCACCAGACGTTGGATTTTTTGTTCGTACTTTTGAAAAAAAATGTTGGAGCTAGCGTTTTAGAACTGTTTTTGGAGATAATTATTATTTTCGTATAATTTTAACCACTTAAACGATGTACTCGAAAAATATATCGTATATTTTCACCATGTTATTTTACTTTTAGTTTTAATACTACTGTAACAAAAGTGTCGACTTTGTTCAAATTTCTTTCATTAAAATAAATAAAACTGTTATATTGGATATTATACGTCTGTGGGGTTACTTCTGAAGTCACGTAAATTTCCTTCAACGAGTTGTGGGAACAAACAGGCGTGCGCTCCAGAGATAAGAAGTTTTCACAGATAACAGTGAGACATTGCGCGTTATCTTTTTGTCAATACTCGGCTCATTATTATTATTCTAGCTGCCATAAACAATTCCCAGCAATGAATTTATTTTACAAAAAAAATTAAACAGCAAATATAAAAATGTCAAATGTCAAAATTTTTTATAAACAGTTTTATGTTTATACCAGCTGTGCCCGAGACTTCGTACGGGCTAACCTAAGTTAACCTAACCGCGGGGCCGCATCGCATTCAACGGACGCGCTTCCAGCCTAAGCTGAATCCTATTTAATATGATGATTGATCATATAGGTCTGAGCTCTATTTTTCTTGGTACATATTATATAATGATTGACATAACTTTCTTATTTGTTAATCGATTTAAATAAAAAAAACACTAAATGTTAAGTGAAGCCCATCACAATATAATCCTGAAAATTGCATTCAAATGGGATAAGCCATTTCTGAGATTAGCGCGCACAAACATACAGACAAACAGACAAAATGAAACAACATTGTTTTGGATTCTCTTGCGTATATAAAGGCCCCCCATTGTGAATTTTTAAATATATTTGCCATGTACAGACAGCGATCAATTACAGTTTTATTATATGTATGTGTACATAAAACGAGCTGTATTGAAATATTAAACAAACATACTTTTTTTTTTCAAATGCGTTTCTTCATGAAAAATTGTTATTAAAAACATGCATACGGTACAAGGTTTCGGGTAATAAAGGTCGTAATTTTTATCTGAAAACAATAGAAATTTGTCTCGTGTTAATGTTTATTCAACTGAAGTATTGGTCTGACTTAATGAAAAACATTTCTCTTTGTGGCCACTTTGGATTGTGTTAGCGTTTTTATTCTTATTTCGAATCAACAACCCTGAAACCGTTAGCCTTAATTGACAATTTTATTGGTACATTCGTTTCAAGTTTGTATATAGGCCTTGTATAAGAATAATTTCCTTTATCACTAATACTACAATATATTGTATACGAAAGTGAAATTAGTATTGCAATTAATTTGCTCAAAACTTCACATGTACCAAAGTTTACGTATACAGTAATAAGTATAAGCTAACCATATAATCTTCCAGTCTAGACACGGCTCTATGCCCTGGCCGCCTACGTGCAGCAGCGTAGACGTTGCGAGAAACTGTGCTCTGTGATTCCCAACCCA
>DWMG01004124.1:0-11221 GCA_018244855.1 Elbella merops | reverse complement strand
CGTAATTGGATGCGTGGCCCAGCCTATATTGAAGGGGTAATTGGAGTTTGTCTCCGTAAGCGTATTACGTTTGGATGTTTGAAACGAGCTCTCTCTATTAACTCGGGCACTCTATTATTATGTTTTGGTTTATGGGAAATTCGACAAAATTTAAAATTGTTTGAAATACTTACTGCCTCGTTGGTCGAGTGACTGCAAACGCGATTGCAGATTGAGAAGTCCTGGATTCGTATCCCGAGTATTATTGGATTTATATTGTGCCCGATCTATGGCATTAGGTCCATCACCTATTCCATGAAGGCACGTAAATGTAAGTGGCGTAACGTGGAAGTGTACTTCACTCCTCAGCCTATCCTTTCGGGGATAAATGGCGTAATGTTACGTTTGGTTTAAATAAATATCACCTTGATATTTAAGTAAATCGTTGCACAAGTAAATTCGATACTTTTGATACTTATTACTGAAGAATGGAAATAAGTCCATCCATCATTAGCCCATTTAAGTTCATTGCCAAGTATGGGCCTCCCCTGGGGGATTCTGCCCTAAAATCCCAATACTAAGTTGCGGGTTCAGGAGCGCAAAGCATGGCTAGTTGCACCACCTACGCCGCTGGCCTGCTAGGTAGGATGCGTCATAACACGATCGGCCTACCGCCAGAGTTTCGTGTGTTGTATAACAGCATATGATTTGAGTAGGTGAGATTGACTTGGGCTCCTATGGAGGAGCTAGAAGCCTCTTTGTATACTACATACCTATTTAACATTGACCATCGAGTTACTTCATTTGTAACGGTTAAACGTTTTGCAATATAGCCAATCAGTGGACACAAGAAAGTTGTATCTAAACTGCTTGCTGACCACACCTGTTTCTTAAATGGCAATCAGTTTTTCAGTATATTTATTGCACTTGCAATTAAAAACCAATGTTAGTTTCGTTTCTTAAGCGATGTAAGTATCAAGTACCAGCAGATCCGCATATATAACGGCAAGGTAGTAATAAAAACTGGATGTAGGAGGAGAGATGAGCGACAACGTAACAGAAATAACAATGTGTGTCAGTTCCAGCGAGTCAACAGCAAGTAGGTAGTGAGGGCGACGAGGACGAGCCGAGCTGCCTCCCGCGCTAGCGCCCATCGATCGCCGATACCTCTTTATTTACTCTACAAACGAAATTGACTCTTGACAGCCCCTCTCTCTCTAACACCCTACACAAACACGGCTTTCTTTCCATTACGTAAGAAACTGAACGGGACGCCAGTACACGGAACTTGCGGGTACGAGCGAGAACGCGCTACATCGCCATCTTAGATGCAGCCCGTGGACCAAAAGTTAGCCAATAACTCACTTTGCGAACCGTACAACGGCGTAACTGGCTGACAATCGTCGAAGCGAATTGAACTTTGTCTATTGCCTCATTGAGTTGTGTTTTCTTTAAGGGTGGCGGAGTGAAATTAATAATAACGTTTGTCAGAGGTTAAAGACTCCTTAGGGGAGGGCCTCAGAATAATGACTGCGTGTCCGTGATGGGTCCATTGTGAGCGACTGCTTCTGATGCCCTTTAATATAAAATGCCTAATAGCCCAAATTGCATACCTCGCTTGTTATTAGGGCAGTTCGTGTTTTGGGAGATTGGGGTTTGTAATAAGCATACTTTCAAAGAGTTTCAAGTTTGGCTTTGAAGTACGTGACAGGTTAATCATAATATTAACTGGCTTACTCTAGGTAGGTATTGTTTGTGTAGGGTTCGTCTTAATAAAAAAATATTATAAATATACTTCCAAAAACTAAATTATTACTGCTATCAGTCTTCTAAGAAGATCCTGATTATTAGTATTTTAATTTTTATTTAACCACTGCATTCAGGTAGGTATATAGATCCTTGATTTGACCCGCCATATACAATGTATATATCAATACTTATATATTCTACTACTATGCAGGGGAACGGTTATAGAAACTTTTCGAAAACGCTTAAAAAACAACTTGATATGGTCCTCTTTACGAAAAAATACAGAGGCGCAAGCGTGTCTCCAATGTTTGCGTGTGACGAGATACTGTGTACTTAATTTGACATTCATATTTGTATTGAAAGAGTTTAGAGAAACTTTCTCTGGATGTGTCACGCAACAGATTCTAAATACTAAAGAACGATTAATTGCTTTCGATTTCCGTTAAACGATCCGAAAATTAATAAAGTTATCGCCGGCGGGTAGCGCGCCGCGAGCCCAGACACATCAAACGCCCAAAAACATCAATCACTCAAACTGAATTAATCCACAACCAAATTAACTCTCCACAAACAGGGCACTTCACCCTAAAACGTAAGCCGACAATCGATAAACTACTTTATCACGAACGACGAGGGCTCTATATCGAATGAGTAACAATAACAAATCAGTTTTCCGGATTTCAGCTTTAACACAACGTAACACGATTGGGAATCGAATGTGAGAGTCCGTTCATCTCATGATTTCATCCTATCTTCACATCATTTAGTTGCGTATCCGATTTAAAAAGATGTAAGAGCCAATGCGGTAACAAAGAGTTATGAGGTTTGCTTGTTGGCGATAGAGTTGAAATTCGCGTGCGCCGATTAATTTGGAAGCTTAGCGGTGCTGTTTTTATTTGATTCATTAGCGCGATATTTAAGAGCTATTAGGCGTAAATAAACGCTTTTTTGAGTGTGGAGCGCAGCGCACTGCTCCGGCGGCCATTTGTTACGCCATTACGCGCCCATTTGAGCGTTTCGATACGTTTTTGCAAGACGTCTTCCAGGCGAAGAAATATCCACCTGGTGTATAGATGTTATATTAATGGCGATTGATTGTCTCATCGACACCGATGTCAGGCATGTGTCGTCGTTCGTGTCAGTCAAATGTGTATCATCAGCTCCACACAGTATAACACAAGAAAGTACACAGCGCCGTATTCATTTGAATTGTTCATTACCCATAAATATCATAATTACTCTTACATTATTATATTCACTAAAATATAAAGAATAAAATATTTGTTTTCTATCCCATTGAAAATTTGGTATCGCTTAAACGATGGAGAGGAGAGCTAAAAAAGTAGGCGCTTTTAGACCTACGTGATCTCAGTATTTGAGGAGCAAAATGAAACGGCCCGATGCTACAGCAGCATCTCAACTGCCATATCGTCCCACTGTGGGCGCAGGGTTCCTCCCAGAAGGAGAAGGGCTAACGGCGCTATCTGGCTCAGTCATCGAGGAGGGACAGGCGGTCAGAAGAAAACAAACTCCTCAGAAAATACCACATGAACTCCATGTTTTGTAGATTTCTCCATAATGCGTTACAGCTAGTGATACCTAATCCCGGGGAACACATAACTTTGTGGTCAGACGGAGCTTTAATAATTCTTATTTAAATTGAAATAGCTTTTTTAAACTAGCCTAGCAAATAGGCAGACGACCACCTCCAGGTAAAGTAAGTGGTCACCGTCGCCTATGGACATTTGACACATCCGGGGAATGGCCAATGCTTTGTTGGCTTAGAATGAGAGCTCTCTTTGCGCGTTTCTTGAAGAACCCTATGTTATAACGATCCGGGAAAACTTCAGATGGAAGCTCACTCCACATTTTGCAAGTACGCGGCAAAAATGATTGTTAAAAGCGGACTGTGGAGGACCGCCACAGGTCCAGTTGGTGTGGGTGAAACTTCAATCTTCAGCGAGTGATGCGATAGAGGAAGGGTGACTCGGATACCAAGTCGAATAGCTCTTCGGAGCACTCACCATTGTAGAGCCGGTAGGATACACAAAGGGACCCCAAGTCCCTTCGCAGGCTTAAGTGTTCTAGCCTTTCGGTAATCCTTTGCGCTTTTTAATAGTAAAGTATCTAATGCGTTTATGTTATTACTAGCTGTGCACACAGTTTTACCCCCGTATAGTTGGACAAAAAATGGGAGATAAATAAATTTTTGGTAGGTAGGTACTTCAGCGTCGAAAATATATTTTTAGATATTTGTTGTTAAGTATTATTCTATAAATATTAGTTTTCACCGCATCGCACCGCAATTATTTTAATTTTCCGTTATCTCGTCACGTACCTACAATACAATACAATACAATACAATACAATTACCTACCTATGCGTTCAAATAACGTGCTTTAAAAGACAAAGTTAATTTTCATAAAAATGTCTTCAAAATGAAATAACTTTCGTGTCAAAAGTATTTTGTAAGAATTATACTCCAATTCTCAAAACAACCCTCGGAAATCATCTTTTAATTTTCAACAATTGTATGCTTTATTATACGAGTGGTTTCATATAGGTACGAGTAGATACCCCCGCGAGGCCGCGGTCGTCTTTCTAGATCTACATCTCTCTGGATCTAATAAGAAACTTTGTTTTGGTAACATTAGTTGATGGAACCATAATAACATAATTCTTTCCCCCTTCTGCATATATATGTATATAATATTTACCTATTACTGAGCATTACAATAATCACGCCAGGCACCGGATATAAAGCCTTTCGGTAGCGCTTCAATTTACTTTACGAATATAACTATTTAAGGCTGTCTAACATTTTTACCATCATTCTAAGTAGCATTTCTACATGAATCTGACTAAAACATAGATATATATTTCTCTAAATCGACCGTCATTTTCAGCGATTAGCGCGAACAAACAAACAAGAAACTTTCAGCGTTAATTTATTATAAAGCTAACGGACATCTCGATGTTATCCACGTAAACGTGAGCTGAACCAGTGCACATTTTCGCAAGTTGGACAAGGGCGCGCCTATAGCGGGCGGCGCGGCGTGCGGACGGTCGCGCACGCGACTCTGTTTACGCGACGCACGGTCGGCTCGTTGAACTGCATTTGAGAGCTATTTAATTGAATAAATTATTGCAGTTTTACAAGTACTTCATGTCACTGACTACACCTACATGTTTGAGAATACGTTATGCTTACAAGGGTGTTGGTCAAGTAGGTACTAGGAAGGCCTATTACGCAGCCATTGATCGGGTATGCAATTCTCACTCAAAACCCAGGTATAATTGGGTGGTGACCGCCGGTGTGCATCTAACCTGTATTTGCATGCAGAATAATTTGTACAACTATGTACTTGTATAAATTGAAGTGTAGTACCTACATCAGCTGTTTGAATGCCCTAATACATTATCTGGCTGGATTCGAGCTCAATGGGCGCCTGTGAGTCGTCTCGACATATTGTATTATTGTTACGTATGCGTGTACATCCATCTTAATCGATAACCATATAATCATATGGTTATAGATTCAGAATTTTTATAGTATGGTTTAAATATTTAAACACGAAGCCGATATTAGTGTACCTGTGAAAAACGTTTACATGTCACCTACTCGACATCCACGAAGTGAACGCAACATGTTCACACTGGTACATGTGGGCACACAGTAGTACGTACCGGGCGCAGAGCGAGCGGCCGCGGCGGTACCCGCGTGGGAAAATAGAAAAATTTCCGGCATAAAAAATACAAATGAGAAATAAATTAGAAGCCATTGGTACATTGTGGTGGCGTCGTGGCGCGCGGCCGGCCGGCGGCGCGCCGGGAACACGAGCTGCGCAAGCACGAGCTACTGAAATAGTACGAGAATCTAACATTAATATATACTTGATTAGTACCGAGGCTCAGTGTTATGAAGCAGAACTAGCTGCATTAAATATTACATTTTAAAAAATCATGATTGACCTTTGTGATTTTAATCGATTTTGGGTCATTTAATTTTAAAAACTATTTCAGATTAGGCTATGAAATAAGTATAGGTACGTATTATATGCGTTTTCGTGTAAGATGCATCAGAATATAACAATCTGTAATGGTTGATTTTCTTTTGACGTTTTTAATCTGTGTGAACTACATCTAGCTCTACAGAGCTCCAAACATGCGGTATTTGATCATCAACACCGTCCTCATCACCCTGCCACAGGCCTCTGCCAATCGCAGCCCTCCGCTACTGAGCGCTACCGCGGCCCGCTCCCAGCTCACTGCCCGCCTTACTTTGAATACAGTGAACACTGCTACCTCATTGCTGATGCCTCATAGTTGACAAAACTATAAACATTATAGCATACGTCATTACGCCACTCTAGTATGTATGGGCAAAGTGATTAGTCAACTGTATGTCGTCAGTTCCTATGCCGATCTTCGATACGTTTTAAACAATTTTAAATTTACAAATGCACCACTCAACCTCATCATCAACCTATCTCAGTCCACTGTTAGACACAGGCCTTACCCGATAAAGGGAGGTTTTGCCTATACTCCTCACGCTGGGCAAGCGGGTTAGAGATCGCGCACACAACTTTTCAACTTGCAAGCCTCGCCTGGTGATAGAACTTCAACATACGTATATAATACGGTTCCAATTACAACGTATGGGAACATTACATTGTATGTGAAC
Source organism: Elbella merops (assembly GCA_018244855.1). Lineage (NCBI taxonomy): Eukaryota > Metazoa > Arthropoda > Insecta > Lepidoptera > Hesperiidae > Elbella > Elbella merops. The sequence continues at coordinate 4,809 of DWMG01004124.1, read as the reverse complement.
ACCACCTATAAACATATCTACAATGCGAAGCAGTTTTGGTAATGGGTCGATTTGGACAAGATCTTAATCTGCGCCTTTCTTGAGGAGCCCCACGTTATGGTGCTCCAGACCCTCAGGTGGAAGTTTATTCCACATTTTACACGGTGTGTTCCAGTTGCTGCTTGCTCTGCTGCTCCTCTCTTCAAATAAAAGTAAATCGAAATAATTTTGCTAAAGTACGATGACAAACAGAGCGTTTAATATACGAAACGCCATTAACAATGCATGCGGTCCCCCAGCGCGGCGACCCTCGCCACGGAAAAACAGCAAATTAAACGGTAATAGTAATCGAGACGCGATAAAACGTACGCCTAAACAGGGCTAGGGCTGCCTCCGCGCGCACTATGGCTCTTGTATTATTATTTCAGTTAAAATATTATTCCTACGGTTGACCTTTCTCTTTTCTCTTCTAAATTACCTATAAATAAAAAGTTTTTCCTTATTTTTATTGATACACGTGCAGACGCGCAGACTGGCGGACTTCTTAGAACATACATTAAGAAGCATTTTATGTATTTACTGCAAAAATAATTATATCAATAAGATTAACACTTTCGAGTATAAGAACAAAAGAGAGAGTAGCGGCAGCCCTGGGCCGCGCTCGGCCGCGCTCACCGACTGATATACTATTTGTTGTCAACGCTTGCGTTGCCAACTGAAAAACTAATTAGGGAACTATTTGTATGGGCTTACATATTGTTGTCGACTTTATTGTTATGTAAGCCATATAATATGTGCGGGCTTTAGTGACGTGGGCGATAATCCGGTGGTGCTTATAAACTGCACTTTATGAATATTTTAGGTATATTCCTCAGCTGTTGAATTACGCCTTTAGAAATGTATTGTTGTGAGATGAGCTGCTGTAGCTACTTTAGTAAGGCAAAAAAATTACACCATAAAATCGAGCTGGTGTTCTTGCCCGCCACCAACTCGCCTTTAAATTATTCTTCAATGTTCCCACCAGTAAAAAGTTACTGGACCAATTTGGACGAAGATTAAACATGCGATCAGAATGCGATCTTTAGAAGGTTAACTAATTAATATGCTTGACATGATATAATTCACTACTAAATTTGAAATTAAAGGAAAATGTTCTATGTATTTGAAAGTACCTTTATATCATTAGGACAAATTATTAAAAAATAAGTAGGTACACTTGCATTTATTATTTCAAATTTAACTCATTAATAGGTTGAAATTAAATGAACGCTAAATTCATCACTTAATTCGTTTCTGTAGGTAAACAATAACAGAAAATTATTATTAGTATTTTTGTAACTTCAAACGCATTTACTTGTAACTTAACACACACAACGTAATACTCACGAAACATTTAATAGTAAAGTAGAAAGTTATTATCTCAACGTCTCTTAATAGTTTATTGTGAAACTTTTTGTCAATCGGTAGCCGCACGTATAGCTGCCGTGGAGCAGCGTGGTACAGTAGGGCCAGCTGTGACAGGTCCGCGTGTTGAGCGCGCGGGCGGCGCGTGCGGGGTCACGCGGCGGCCGCGTGCCGCGCGCTGATTGGCTACAAGTCAACAGCGCCACGCAACGTATCCATTTACCGCGACGACGCAACGCCGGCCTCACTGCGACGTTATACTGCGTTACGATTGATATTTAATTATGTCCTCTGAGAGTTGTTTACCGAGGGAGCTTATGTTGGCGGACTAGTATTGAAGCGAAGTTGATGTGATTCGTGAAGGTTTCTTGTTTCCTTATTTATTATGCGTGTATCAGGATGTAAGGGGTTCCAGACTCCATATCAGAGGCCTGAAAAAAATGTCCATGGTGCACCTGATATATAACAAGCAAGGCTCTGGCGTACGGCTGATCGCGATATAGTGCAGTCTATCTAGGCATGGCGGAATGCACTGGCCGGTCCCGTGCCGCTGGGCCGCGGCGGAGGCGGCGGGTAAAGCCGTCCTTTCCAGTCCTGAACATGCAACGCAATAAAAACCCCCCTTGGGAAGGCTTAATTACTAAGTCAGGCTGATGGTGGTGATAATTGATTATTATTCTAATTAGTACATAAACGTGGACTGCGGCCCTCCTAATTATAAATAAATAAATAGATAATTTATCAGAAGATGTGCTAAAGCGGTAGCTCAGACACCTAAGCTTATTTAAAATTAATTATGTAATGTGAGTGGAACATAATTAATACCTACTACCTTTAAGTAACCATTGATGTCGGTCAGATCAATAACGAGGTATCTCGTTTCTGACTAAGCGAGCGTGGCTATCGCAATTTGCGTTGTCCAAATTTCAATAGATTAGTTTGCAACGTTTATTCTGTTTGTTTGACGTTTCACCTTCATACGGCGGTCCACAGACGACATATACATTACAAATGTTAGTCTCCGAATTAAAGGGCTGGACCGTGCGGACAGACTGATGGACGGACGTAATAAAATTATAAGTTTCGTTTTTGTCATCGGCTACGAGCCCTAAAACGAATCAGTTACATAACTAATGTCGTACCTATCGTCAGTTGTGATTTAGGGTTTGTAGACAATAGAGTTAGAAAATAAGTAGAAAGAAGTAACGTGTACTAGGCAAACATCAGGGTTTTTGTTTGTGCGATAAAATAACGTAACTCCACGCCAAAAATCCCTGAAAGAGTAGGTGGAGGAATGTAGTAGTACACCCCCTCGATTCACCAGTTACGTTTACGTCCCATGGAATAGGTGGTGACCATATTGTCATAAACCGGGCACAGATCCAGACTCCGACACTACTAGAAATTCTAAATTAGAAAAATCCAATAATTCCCGACCCGGGATTTGAACCCAGGACCTCGAAATTTCCCTATTTCCTCTACAATGCGAACTTCCGTTCCTTTTCCCAATAATCATCATAAAAAAATTTACAAAGTTTCGAAGAACAAAAAATATGACTTAAATATACATAATAATACTTAAGTAGGTAGGTATACATAATTTATAAACATATTCCATAGAAATAAACTCTTTAAACTTTTCCCGAATTTCTGGTCAACTTTTCACGTAGTTCGAACAGTTTTATAGTGAAAGAAAACAATGGGATCCGTACACAGGTACAGCTTATATCTAAGAAAAGCTCTTCCAGCGTACCAATGACAAGAAAAGGGCTATCGTAATAACGGAACGGGAAAGTAGCGTGTACACCTAAAACAATAGTGAAATAATAAAATATCAAAATTTAAAGTGCAATTTCAATGATAAGCATACAAATATTGAATATACATACTTATTATCATACATACATAATATGGAAGGCGTATAAAAATATTCTTAAAACATTCAAATGGCGAATGAAAAATAATTTGACTTCGACTTTATTTATTTACCTACATATATTCTAGCTTTACGATTATGTATATGCTTGCTCACGGTCGTGGCTGCCACACTCCAAACGAGAATATACTTATCCTACAATAATGCACGGTACCTTACCTACCTACCCTGTAATGGACCTGGCGTGATCATATAATAATAATTGCATGTGATTAACGCTCCCGTAACCAAGTTTGACTTCGTATAAAAGAACGATTAGTATGTTGTAGTACAGAAAAAAGTAGTAGGTGGAGTCTATAAGAGACCAGAGACAAGAGGGCAGTACAAGACACAGACGGCCGTGTCCCGCCTGCCTACGCCGTGGAAAGACGCGCATATCAATTGTAGTCACGGCCCGAGTTATTGTAAAATTTCGTTATATACTTGTGAGAAGTAATATCTAAGAATTGTTGCCAAAAGATTAATTTTTAATTAGAATGTAATGGTTTACTGTTATTTCACTCAAGTTAAATACATAATTTGGTTGGTAAGTATGTCCACAAGAAGGTTTTGGGAACTTCAAACTGTTTTTAATTAGCAAATGAATATAAAACCGATCGATGTGTAGGAAGTAAAAAATAAAAGTCCGCGGTACAGAGACGAGTGTAAAATTGAAACCTTTAATTAAATTTTGCACTAACCGGCGCTGAGGCCGTATTTGCCGAGCGACGTTAATTTAGTATTTGTCAGCCGTGCCACCGGCGCCCAAAGGGCGTACGCGCCAATTAACTTTCAAATAAATCAACTTTATTACTTTGTATTACAGTTGATTGTCGATTATGTCAATTATTATGTTTGTAAATTGTGACGCCGGAACCAACAACGTCGTATCAACCGTTTATATTTAGCAATAGACGTTGTTCTTACCTTGTATTAAGGCTTATAATTACATGTTAGCAATTCAAAATGTTTACTATTTGTATTGCAAATGTCAATCAGGCCTAACTAGCTATTACAAAGACGTGTTACATAGGTAAAATTTAAAACAAATACCGTAAAATATAGAACTTTAAAGATTAATTTACTTTAAAGTTAGACGGTAAGGAATAAAGTCAAAAAGTGTAAAGAGTTAATAGCGGAGGCAGTTCCGAACTGTCATAATACATGGATGCCCTGTAGAGGAACCGAGGAGAGAGCTGAAACAGTACTGAAAGTAATAATGTAATTGGCGCGCAATTAGCTCGCGGACGCGCTACGAAGCGTCGCCGCCATTTTTAATTAATTGAAATTAGCTGTTTCAATCGGTGGCAACCGCAGCGAGGGGATTTAAAAAAATCTGTGCAATAGTTAACCCTGCAGTCCATACCTATAACTTCCTACTATTTTAAAGCTATTTTCTATGCATTAGGGGTCGTCCAGTGGTCTAAATTCGACCAACACTATTTTAAATTTTAAATTTAAACATTAATAACGTTCTTTTGTCAGTGACTACTATAGCTAAATAGTTAATT
>DWMG01004123.1:0-11221 GCA_018244855.1 Elbella merops | reverse complement strand
GGGCAGCAGCGTCGGCGGTGCGAAAAGCTGTGCCCTGCGATCTCCAACCCGCATGCCCAGCGTGGAGATGACGGGCAAAATCCCCCTTTCGGGGAGACCTATGTCCAGCAGTGGACTAAGATAGGCTGATGATGATGATGATGATATTGTTTCTGTGTTCTAGAATGTAATAATCCATTAAATTATTTCTAACCGACGTATTTAATCTCAATTATTACAATAACTAAGTAAAAACCGAGGCCCACGACGAAGATAATTGAACATATTAATTGAAAAATCCATTTCTCACTTTGGGAGTAGTCTATTAAAATCCTGGCTCGCAACTCTCTCTTAAAGAAAGTTATGTGCGTTGTATTATTAAATACTGATATATCTAAGGATGCCGAAAGACATCTTGAGGAAATGTCTACCCCTAAGCGTTCTGCGATATATTCTCTAAGATGTATGAAGTCTGCTAACGTGTACTTGGGACGTGGCGGACTGTGGTCTTAACACTTTTCATTCTAATAGGAGGCCCTTGTCCAATAGTGGGACAATAAAAGAGGTGATGATGATGATGATATTATGAACGACTTAAACGCTTATGGTAATATTGAACTTCCTCAATATGTAACAAATATAATAATATATATAATTGTATTACTTGACTGCTTTGTTTGTCGAGTTGTTGGAAGCGCGACTGCCGATCGGGAAGTCCTGAGTTTAAATCTCGGATCGGGTAGGTACTATTGACTTTTTCTAATTTAAGATTTCTTGTAATTACTCGAAGTCTGGATCTGTGCCCGGTATATGTCAAAGGCTAAACACCGATTCCATGAGACGTAAACGTAACTAATGAAACGTGGGAGTGCACTACACTCCTCTGCCTACCCCTTCGGGGATTACAGGCGTGATGTTGCACTTATATATATATATATATATATATATATACTTTGTACACCAAAACATAGAACTAACACTCGTGCTCATCAAACAAATACTTGTTTTGGCGCGGCATCGAACCCATGACTCCCAGTTCAGCGGTCGGGGTCACTAGCCACCACAGTTCAATAAAAAATGGAATATTCAAGAGGAATATGTTAAACGGAGAACGATCGCGCGATTAGCATCTATTATATTCAGGGCTTAGGTTACGCTGAACGGTAGAATGTAACTTTCCACGTCAGTGGGTGTTAGATATGTACCATAATGTGAAGATAGAAAGTATAGTACGACATATACTTTGCACTTCTTCAAAAACTGATGGAAAACTGTTCGAATTTCACATTTATTTTCTACTGCATGGGAGCTCATTCATCTGTTAACAACCGATAAGGTGAAAGGTGAATTCGATTACAGGAAAATGAACCGTATTACAGAGAAGAAAGGTCTATATTAGTAAATGTGGATTTAAGTAGGTTTTAAGAGTAAACGAAGAGTGGCATCGTTTATTGTTATGGGATATTGTATAATAATATATAGGTCAATTTAAATATCTTAGCGAATTACAACGGCGTAATGTATAGATTGAGCTTCTAGAAACTTCCAGATTATTCGATATATGAAAAAAAAGTACCATTAAACGATTTGTAAGTGTGTAAAGTAGTGTATGAACAGGCATCAGTCACAAGTGGGTGATTCCGTTCATGGCAGCCAATCTTGCACCCGAATTCAGGAATATGAATATTATTATGTGTTACTTAGTAAGTTTTTGTTATTACAGAAACCATGAGGTGCTTAATATTAATAAATAATATAGTTACGATTATCGTAACGTTAGTACATATACATATGTAGGCTTAAAAAGCACCCGTTTTATATGAATACAGTTGGTTAATATTTTTATACTCGCAGTCTGGTCGCCCTTGGTGAAATAGTCGCCTTAAGTAGACATGGGCAGCCGATGCCCACACACACGTATTCTTCAGAATTAAACGCACATTGTTTTTATAAGAATTCTATAACGTATAAGCACCTGGTACTATAGTCCGATACCGTGAAAAGGTCCTACCATCTTATGTTATTAATGTTAATTTCTATTATTGATAGTAACAAAACATAATGAGAAAAAAAATATGAAATGAAATTAAATGTGCGTTATTTATTATTATTAAGGAGTTTTTTACACTCTATAAAGTGTATCTTTCAACAAGCATGTCGTACAAATTTCCTTTAGGCATAAACTACATATGTAAAAAAAATTATGTACTTACATCGATTTGATAAGGTCGTGACAATTTTGTTAAAATTCCTATAATTTATTTGACTGCTTTATACCCGCCTTATAGAGTCATAGAAAATGTAGAAGAAGCGTGTGAAATCTGTAAAGATAATAAATATTCGACATTCAGACCTTTCTAGCTATCCCGTTACGGACCTGGCATAATAAAATAATATGTTACTACATTGTAACATAATATTCTATATGTTCAATTAATGCACATTTCGCAATCAATAACACAATAGCACATTAGCGGTAAAATTGATTTTTAATTGGTTTTTGTGCAAATATTCGCGCTAATCAAGTGGACGGGATTGTGATGGATTGGCTCGTTGTGACGTCTGTCCTAATTACAGTTCATACTCTACATTATTATAATGCGTGGTAATGTAAACGTTATTTATGTTTAACAGCCTTCTGACATATCTAATTGAATATGTAATTAATAATAATATGTAGTTTCGTGAGTAAACCTGCACACCTTAGAATTTATAAAAAAAAATATTTTGTGTGTAGGTGTGTGAAGTCTGCCATCCCGCACTTGGCCAGCGTGGCAGACTATGGCCCTAACCCTCTCAATATGAGAGGGACCCGTATTCCAACAGTGGAATTGTAGTGGGTTGAAAAAAAAAATGTAGTTTCGTATACGGTAGCCCTATTAGAATTTTTTTTTACATTTTTATTATTACTAGATATTCCACAATATCTCTTCATTCTATTCATCACAAAAAAAAATTCAATGTTATTTGTAGAATTTGACAATTTTTGTGTATAATACAGACGCAATTCAAAATTATTCTATTTGAATATTGAGTACTTTTCCTTGACATTTGAAATACTCGGGGAAAGCGTTTTTTCCTCGGTGTATCTGTTACAATTGCGATTACGTAACACTACACCTCTATTGGGACCCGAATGCTTTTATTGAAAATAAATCTCTCTGTTCTATTTCGTTGTGAGGATTTTTTTCTGTTTCTGACACCGTCTTATGTTTTCCGTTTACGGTAACGCGGCTGTTCATTTTTAATTTAATTGCTATGACGACTTTTGAAAAGTTAGTTCGAAAATATATATTAATTCAAATTTATTAACACGCAATATAAACAGAATAATCTGTAATTTATCTTCATTATACCCTATTTCAAACATACTCTCTTAGTCTTTCATATTTTTGTCTATTTCATATCTGTTCGAGTGATTCATAATGTGGCTCTAGGAACATATTAATCTTTTTACAAGTACATCTCAATAAACGAATATAATTAAATTACTACTGCTCGTTCAATTACTGCGTCACAAAGTTTCCAATAAAGCTATTTATTTAAACGTATAGCCTACTCATATTTATAACTAACGCTAATCCTGAATTTTCGAGAAATAATAATTATTGCCACATATTATTAATAAATTCTGAAACTTGAAATACTTTGTGGAGGATATATCTTAATTAAATTAAATTATATTTGTTGTAAAATGTTGGTTTTTGTTTTACATAACATAACCCTTGTATTTCCCCAAAGGGGTAGACAGAGGAGGGTAGTAGTCTCACTGTTCTTTTGTTATGTTACACCTCACATATAACAGGGGATGACTTTGATACACGTGAATATTGGTTTTACTTAACAATGTACAAATATATCTTTATTCACGTCATTTTAATTTTATACTTCGATGATGTTTACAGATAGAAGATACTTTTTTAAGCCTGCTTAATGTCATCATTTTGTACTAGTAGTCTAGTACTAGTACTTTTGACTTAAATAACGTTTGTTTTCTATATTCAATATAATTAGTTTTAGTGTGAATATTTATTGTTGGTTCTGGAAGACACTTTAAAATACTGAACAGTTGTATATGAATATTGAACAAACAGAGTTAATTTACAAGTATTATAAGTGGAAGGTTGGATATATTGATAACTATGTTTCAGATCAATCAATCATCAAATCAATTATCAGATTTAGAATCAAGTAACTTTTCTATATTTAATGTATTTTGTATTTTTAAAAATAATTTGATATTTTACCACGTATATTATGTATATCGAGTTACTGGTCGAGTTACGTCTGACAAATATAATACTTGGGTTTCTTTTTTACTTGAAATGCCAGTAATAGTAAGATGTTGGGATTTTTGCCCGGTTTGTAGCAATATTCCATGCGCTATTTGATGGTGGGAAGTATAATATAAGGAAAGGTGGAAGGAAGTCACGCCTCTGCCTTCCTTTTTTGGCGAAATGTCACTGATTAACAAAATCGAGCTTATAGACAGCATTACAGTTTCCAAAAATAGAGCAGATTGTAATTAATTGATGATAAAGTTATACTTCATGTGTTTTAGTGTAAGAGACCTGGGCGAGAAGTTTTTATAATAGGGACCTAACAATCATATACATACATAGGTACTTTTTTTATATAGAATAGGGGGCAAACGAGCCAACGGAAAGTAAGATATTGTATTTCCTAATTAAACTACTTTTTTTTAATGAATAAAACTATATGGACATTTTATCTATGGTAAAGTCACGTGATGTCTAAATTTAAACGACAAATAGGCTTTTTATTTTAAATATTACAAACTGTTCACTGTACAGTTTTTATTTATTCAGTTTGTCAAAGTGAGTTAAAGTTTATAAAAGTGCACAGTGGCACAAAGCCGCCATACAAGAGAAATGGCCACCATTTACATCTTCAACACTTACAAAATGCATTCGCTCTTCCGCTGAAAATACAGATCCATTTGACATACGCGCTCGAGGTACCTTTGAAATGTTAGTTTTCCAATAAAACCGAGGAGCGGAAGGCGTAGGTAGCGCTCGGAAATATTTTTATAAAAATTACCAGTTTCAGTCAACGTGCATACCGTAAGAAAATACCTGTATTATTTTAATAAATACTGTACCGTTTTTATAATAAAATGTCCAATGAAATTGCTAATAATAATATTATTTTCGGTACTGTTCATGACATTTCAGGACATATGTCGCAATTGCTAATACATATCTATACAACACGCCAAATTTCTTATGTGGTAGATTGGGAGCACCGGATGCCCTACATTCATTACTTACTATGAAGCCAATCCCTACGTAATTATAGTACATTGAAATCCTTATTGATATGTAATTATACGTAAATTGATATTCTAAATCGTGAATCACCTGAAGTATGGGCGCGCAGCCCACCGCCACATGAGTAAGATTGCTGGAACATGACACAGTGTGCAAGGGAAATGTGGGTTTGTAATTTCTGCGTATTGGTGTCAAAGTGGAGTTAAGTTTTGTGAAAAACTTGTTGAAGTGTCAAGTGGAGTACGTAGCGGCGGCGGGTCGGACCGCCCTGAGGCGGGTGTGGGCGGGGCGCGCCCCTATATAAGCCTGGAAAACCTGAAAACTTTGTTATTGAATGCGCGCGATCAGATCGTCGGCGTGACTCTCCACTCCTCGGCCACTTTCCCTTCGAGTGACATTCCCGCGCTCCACGGCCCGACGCTCACAGGTGAGTTTTCCATAAAAGTTATCTCATGCCGTGCGGAAAAAATATTCATGAAATATGTTTTAGTACTGCTAGGAAACGTCAACCCGTATTATATGTGACTCTGATTAGTTGCGTAAACATTTCCTATTGGGGCGATGGAAGTTAATCAGACTCCGCCGAAAAACCCCGAAACATTCCGAAAGTGTTAAATATTAATAAAGTTCGGTAAAAATATAACGTGTTAGAAAATGTGTAATATATTTTTAGTAAGTTCAAAACCAATTAAATTGGAATAATAGTAAATTTAAATGTATTTTAAAATTTTATATATATTTTTGCTAAATATTTGATGTCTCAAATTTTGTTTAAAGTACGAAGATTTTCATAAAATATTAATTTAAAAACTTAAATCATTTTATGCTCTATAAGAAATATTCGAATTTACGCGGCCATCGTCAGAGACAAAATAATTGATTATATTATTACAGGAATAATTTCATTTGTTTCTCGTGTAATATCGCTTTTCTAACGTCTATTCTGAAATATCTACGAATAAGCCAATACATATGCAGTAATTATGTTAAATAAGAATATCGTAAATAAAAATCAAAAGAAAGCACGTCTGTATATTTAAAAATTTGTAATTATTGACGTTTAATCCCACTTCATAACATAATAACTTTAAAAAATAACCATAAATCTTTAATACGTGACCCAAATTCCGAAACATCTAAATAAATTTCATGTGATAAAAAATATCTATCTATTTTTATGCAACACAGTATGATTTTTAGAATTCCGACATTGAAAACTTTAGTCGTGCGAAAACTTAAGAATAACATATCCGGTAACTGTACAAATGACCAGTTGTTTACTGTTTACCGACAACTAATCGTGCTAAGTAACTAGCGAAACTAATATCGAATTTCCCACTAACGCCGGCATCTTCAAAAGACGGTATTCATTTCACGAACACCGGCAGTGTATATATTTCGGACTGTTCGAAATTCAAATTTAACTATTAATATAATAGAATATCAAAAGCTTCGATATTATTGTTCTATTTCTAATTTACTGTTGGAGATGAGATAAAGTTTTAATATAAATTCACTAGGAGTTGTATTTAGAACAGGAATTATAATAGGAGTTAAAATTGGTATAGGAATTAACGTTAGAACAGGATTTAACATTAGAATAGGATTTAGAATTCGCGTAGGAATAACATGTTTGACTATGGGAATACAAGTAGCTTAATGTAAAGAACCAAGAAATAATGTGGAGTTTTAATATAAGAATAAAATAATATGCTATAAATTGTGAAAAATAGATAAAGTTTCCGAGCCCTCAAAGACTCGCGCTGTGGCATATATGGCTTTCGAATGGTGTTCAATAATATATTCCAGAATAGACTACGTAGTGAGAAAACTTATAACGGAATAGTGATTTATGTGTACATAAATATAAGACACGGCTCTAGAGAATTTGTACTACGAAGTTTATTGTTAGTATCGTCTTTTGTGTGTATTATCCAACTAAGGAAGTCTTCACGGTTTTTTTCATAATGGATTTACTGAATTACTTTTAAACGTATAATTAATAAATACTTTAAATAACTGGCTTCAATGATTATTACTTTTATCATTTAAAAGCATTTAAGTTTAAAAAATACGGTGCTTTGTTATTTCGTACTTAAAAGAAAAGGTTAATTATTAGATTTTTTTTAATTGCGAAAGATAAAAAGTCTTCGGAGATTGACGCTTTGAACACTCCAATTTCAAATCGTCCTCTTTTATTTGTGCCAGCTGAAACGATTTTTATTTACTATTTATTTTTTAGATACCGAATTATTGGAAAGTATTTATGAGGGGAAACTTTAAATTTTATTATTACTATTAATACAACGTTATCCTAGGTCCCTTACGGGGTATGCAGATAGCACTGAGTGCTAAATATTTTTATCCTTTTAGAGTTATAATAATAATATATCATATAACGTACGGCATTTATTTAATTGCTACAATATATTTTCTTTTTTATTCTTAATTGTAATATTATTTGCCTGGAAAGAAATACATACATTTCATTAGAATCCTCGCTACTAATATAGTTTTTCTTTTTAAAGCATACTAACTGCCATATGTGTATAAAAAATAAACATTGTAGATTGTTAAATTATATATGTGTAAGGAACCCGTGAGGTCTCTAAAAACACTTGGTACTCGATGCTCTCTGGTTATCCCAAAAAGATCTGAAGTGAGTGTACAAAAATAATAAACACTACAATTCGTAGGATTTCATTTATATAAAAGCATTTCCATATTTCAGTTGTTTGATAGTCCCTGTTTTTACAAGGCATGTTAAGAAGTACGTTATAGCTATGTTTCTTCGAAGGGGTGGACAGAGGAGTATAGAAATTATGTTCGAATATAAGAAGTAACAGTTGATAGTAACAGTTGATAATGGAACGCGACGCGACTTCGTTTTGTACTAGCAAAAAAACTGTATCAGACTTGCAGCAGGATTAAAACCTCTTGATACAACAGTTATTTTATATTTTATCGTTAGTCATTACGAAAATGATTAATAATTGCAACGCGTATTGTAATTAACTTTGTAGAAACTGAATTGTTTCTTTAAAATATCAACAAAAATATCACAAAGATATCAAGCTTATAATCAGAAATAAAACACAAATATGTGTCGTAATCTCAATTATTAAGATTTGATACGAATAAAAGGTGACTCTACCGCGACATGGCCTGAATACATTCAATGTATTACAAAAATCTCATTTCCTAAAAATTTACCATACTTCGATTGTTTTCGTACAAAAATATATGTCATAATGTCATACCTTAAAAACAATATGGCTACTAAGAAGACTGCTAGCATTATGACGTCATAACGTTTAAGCAGCTGTCAAGCTGCGGTGTACAGCTTGCAAGCTATAACTTGTACACCTATAGATTGTAACAACCTCGAGGAAAACCGGAAAAATGTTCAGCGTTACGGACGCTACTAACATAGTTTCAGTCTCTTTATAGGGTGTTCTACGAGATACAAGATTCTGTATTAAAATACAAATTTGTAACCGTAGCAAGTCAACTTAACAACCTCATGTCTGTATCTCTTCGCAGGGGTAGGCAGAGAAGTGTACGGTCCCATACTCGTTTAATAGGAATAATAATGATAAAAACCATAGTGATAATTGTGGTTCAGATTAAATCTGGAATACAAAATTGTAAATGAGTCTTATTAATATATATACATACACACATACATATATTTATATTTATATATATATGGCAATTTGTTACTTTAATAAGGTTCTCTTTTTCACAATGTTATTTGCGTAGCGAATGAGTGTATTGTGATTGCTACGGCGTAGGATGTCTACAAGCCTACGACGTAGCACTTCACTTATGTAAGTTACAAAGGAAATCGGAGAGTCTACGATTTCACAAAAATATGTACGAGTCAATAGACATACATATTAGCGTGACGTCTTCACGCCTCACAGGCAGAGAGCGCCGATTGCCGAATATCTCTTTCTTAAACCTAACCTGCTTCTTCTACTTTCATTACACTTGGTATTCGAACGCCGCCTCGAGGACTAGCATTTATATTATTTTACCATTTTTAACCTACATTGCCATAAAATTATAAAATAAAAGCTATGTAGTTGGGCAGCCCTGCGTTGAGATGTAATAAAGTTTAATCTTGTATTATCTTAGATACAATGTACATATTTGGCCGGTTAGTTAATTCATAAGTGAATCTAAGTTGCGACATTACTTGACTTCGTACTTCTTGTAGTTTCTAAGTTAGATAAAATCAACTTCGTTTTCAGCGGTGATTCAGTGCTATTCAAAAACAACCCTTACGTGCGTGGCCATAAAAGTTTGTTTCGTTTCTATTTTTAAAATCTTATTCAAAACTTATTTCTAAACATCCATATGGTTTTACTGAGTGTGCTTTTTACTATTTATTAGTTTTAATCAGTTGTTAATTTAAATACAACAATTAAAATTACTGTTAACGAATAAAATAAAAAAAATCATATATGCATATTATCTTTAATAAAACAATGATAAAATTAAGATCAAAATGTTGTCACAGAATGCATTCAACTAAAGAACTAGAGATGGTAAGGTATCTGAACAAAAATCTAGAATTTACCAATGGATCGTTAGGTTTACTTCAATAAGCACCAACGTCTATTTTCATATGTTCTATGCCGACGCTATAAATGAATTGGCGTGACGATACTATTCTAATAAGTTATTTTCGGTAACTACAAGTGTGTACAATAAATGCCCTTTTGTTCAATATCATTTCAATTCACAAAACCTATAAGTATATACTTAAATGTATATTTATAACACTAACAAAAAAATAAAATGTTCCAATAGCCCATGGACACGACAGTTCCAAACAGAATAACATTTAAGAGATACAATCCTTAATGACTTCGTGGGAAAACTATGTAAATTCAAGCTTGGCATGCATAAAAATGGGACATTGGTTAAGAAACATGTTACAGAAGGGGAGGGTTTTGTAGTAAGTAATACCATTAGTTGCTCGTTAGGAAAACACTTAGTAGACTTTAATAAAATTGTTTAATAATGTGGTCTACGGTGATAAAGAAAACGGATACATTTTTATTGGCATGTATATATGTCATATTTATTTCATAAAATAATTGCTAGAATATAATTATTTTTTTATAAAAGTATTTAAAAAGTATAATTATGTAGCTGCACGATGTACAAGTTTTTTTTTTTTTCATACATGCCAACAACAATAGCATGGATATCAATATGAATTAATGCTTAGTCATAAAAATATAATAAGTATACACGAGAATAATTGTAAAGAATGTATCTGGAGCTATACGGCGCACCTTCATATGCCAGTAACAATAGTAAGGATGATTAATGTTTGTGTTCAAAACAGAATAAATTTACATAAAGGTATACACATGTACCTACGGGATGGACATGTAGCTCCATTGACATGTTCCTGTAATAAGAAGTGCTCTGTACTCCGCCGCTGAAATATTAGGCACGTCACGGTGAACACATCGATCGCGGCCGGCACACGGGGGAATGACGGCTTGCGGCATATCATGTGCCTTTTCGCGCTATTAACGGCTAGCTATATCATCGGGCAAGATTTTTATCAACTAAGAGAACTTTAAGCTTATCAGCAAACTTCCGGATGGCTTTCTCTAGCCAGACTGGCTCAGTATGGCCCAGTATGTCGAGCAGAAATATGGTATTCAATGCAGTTGATTATAATGCGACGCGTTCGGTTGCTTCCTTCATTTATTTCAGCAGTGTTTTCTCGAAAATATGTGACGTGAACACATCGACTGTATGCGTACACAGATATATTTTCCCTCTTATAATAAAGGCAAATTGGAGTGCAAACCCACGGCAATAAAATAGCAAAAGTATTACATTGTAGCAACGCTCCACGCTTGTGCCGTGACCAATAACATTGATTCATAAAATACGAGTATGTGGATGAAAATATTTTTTTC
>DWMG01004122.1:0-11222 GCA_018244855.1 Elbella merops | reverse complement strand
CGGTGCGAAAAGCTGTGCCCTGCGATCTCCAACCCGCATGCCCAGCGTGGAGATTACGGGCATAAACACCCTTTTGGAGGAGGCTTATGTCCAGCAGTGGACTAAGAAAAGCTAATGATGATGATGATTAGAAAACAAAGCCATATATTACCTAACCATATATTAGAAAACAAAACTGAATACCAGTAGTTATCAAGTTCCTCATTAATACACATTGATTCTAGAAAAACATCTGGTTTCAACAGAAGTACTTGTCGTGAACATGCATGCATTTCACCCACGTACATTCGCTCTGATTGGCAAGGACGTGATACTTAGAGAAGCAATCGACCCAAACACAGTAATTAAGTGCGAATGGAAGCCATGAGTCGAAACTTCTGCAAATGTTCTAACTAAACAGCGCATTAGGTACATGTACATATCAATGTGTAATAATAATAATCCAATGTTTGTTATTTCAGCAAGTTATTTCAGTGGTCAGCGAAACGAATTGCTCGGCGCGGGGTTGTGGGTTCAATTTCCGTCCAGGACTTAACATTCGTGTGACGAGTATGAGTGTTTGTTTCGTAATTGGCTAAAATTACTTTATTTATGTTTATTTGTTTATCTGAGATGCGTTTACCAAGCAGGCTCTGTCTATTTGGGATCAGAAAACCGTGTGCGAAATGTTCCGAGATTATTATTCTGTTAATTTATTACAGTGTCGGAAAAGTTCGGAAAGCCGAATAATAAGCCGGATCGGTTTCCACTTTCATGTTAAAATGAATATGAAAAAAAAATTATAGTTCTGGTTTTATTGCCTTAATCCATAAGTACAGTCGCGCTCGTAAAAATAAAAGATAGAGCCCCGAAAATAAAAAATGTTCCAATTACGTCATAGTTTTCTCGGGTCTCTTTGAACACAAAGGATTGGTTTTGTTATTGTAATTTACCAATAGAAATTAAAATTTAAAGATTGCTTTTAGGATACCCACTACCTCGGCAACGTTTATATCCTTTGCTGTCTTCTGTGGGCATTACAATAATACCCTACTACGTTGGCTAGTCTGTTGAATATTTAGACATAGATAAAGTGTACAAAATGCTAGGAATTCCCCGTGGAACGAGTCGGAAACCGAAAAAGCTAAGAATTCAGGAATACCGCGGTCAGTTGCTAATAGACATAATTAAATCAAGTACAACACAGACAGCTGTAACAGCTTAGCTAAATGTTAGAATCCATCGGGAGCCTATAAATAGACTATTTCGGCCAAATCGTGGTAATGATCTTGTGACACGCCCATCTAATCGAGGGTAGATTAGTCAGACCTTCACCGTTAAAACAATGGTCACCATCAGACCGGAAAGACCGAGGACTTTTATAGAGCACAGGGAAATAGCTGGATTTACTAGGCACGCGAACGGCTGAAGCAACACGGAATAAAGTAAATATGTGGTCAAAAACATCATTTAAAGATTGAATGATAGATTGACGTTATTATAAACATTTAAACATAGATCTTTGACCACTGTTCAAATATAGTAGCAATACTATGGCAACAGAATCTGCACCTGAACAGCAATCCTGGAAGTTTCATGTACTGTTTTTAAATCTTTCAAGCACATATGACCCAAGATAAGAGGCATTTACCTTTAGGCTATTACCTTTAAAAACGTTAGGTAGGGACATTTGCCACAGCCTAGTTACTAGCTATTAGGTACCGGCTTCTTTAAATTCTAGTATTCTATTCTTTTAGTTCTAGAATACTGAGAACTGTGTTAGAATGCTCGTATTTATTCCATGCTATATCCACAATAATCTCGCTAAAACTGCTGTTCAATGACAATCGACGTCAGCAACAGGTGACGTCACCACCCGCGCCTCTTTGTGACAGTCAGTGTCATGGGAAAATTGAAAAAATTAATTGACTGACACAAAAATTATTAGCAATTAAAATAATAAATTTTTAATATATGGATTAAAACAATGACCGCTTTTGTACTAATAATTGAACTGTGTGAATGAATCACGCCAAAAAACTTTTTATTGCCGAGTTTCGAACATAATTTCTTCAAGTTTCTAGAATGAAGCATCATATCCCTTTCTATGAACATCGGTAAAATATTAAGATCGACAATTTACCGTTGAACTTTGTCAATGCTGCATGTAACATTTAAAATGTAATGGTACATGATGAGGTATTCGTTATGGCTCGGCTGATATACCCATTCGAGTTCCTTTGATTTTTTACTTACCTATAAATGATAATAAATAAATCATATTTGTGCACATTGTCGTTTCTCATTTTGAAATTCTAAATAAAAATAATATTTTCCGGACTTATAAACTTACTTTTAATTACAAACATGAAGCTATTAGAAAGATTATCAAGTTATATTATCAGGAAACAGCAAAATATGTTAAAAAATACGAAAACGTAACAACATAAATGAAAAATGAAATGTATATTTACCTCAAAAAAATCCGGCACATACACAAACACTCTCACACATCTATATCAGACCAGAATTCGACACACACAAGCACAGTATTAAAAAACTATTCGTTAAAAGCTCTTACAAATATTTCGAATTCCGAACGAGAACTTTGCGATGTACAGAACAAAAGAGCGTGCGAGCCACTTCAGTTCAAAAGCAGTACTGAAGTCTGACTACACACGCATGCGCCTGAAACGGACACTTCAGTAATGCCGGGCTTACACTACGAAAGAACAAAAGTTTAAGCAACTAATCAACGTTTTTTATTTTTTTCAAAAGCGACCTAAGCGTCCAAGATTCATCTGCACATGCACGAAACATTCTACTTTAACCTCCAAGCAGGTACCACGCTGACAGTTCCCAAAATGAAACGAGAAGGCACTTCAAACTGAACGGGTTAATGATAGTGAAGTATTCCATTGTAACAAGTCATTTACAATACGAGTTTGATAATACAATGGTTACCTAGTAAATAGTTTAACTGTAACATTAGTTAAATGAAACGTATATCGGCATATGTTAACTAGCCTATAGAGTTGCTCAATGTTCGAGACATTTCAAACAATGCTTGAAAAACTACCAAAATTACTCACACACAAGTTAATTCGTTGCCGAAGTATTTGTCAATTCCATGTAAAACTATGGTAATTGAATATAAATTACTTGGCGTATACAGTTACGGAAGATGGTGAACGTGTGTTTCATGGATAGTCTTCTTTTGCTGAAAAAAGTGCATTAATCAGCGGACCAATTGGCCGATTTTTATATACTGATTATATACACATATATCGGCTTAAGTCATCTGCATGCAATCGGCGGGAGCTCATGTTTTAGGACTTCGTATAAGTCTGGAACTATTCGGGCCATCACGAACAACAGATGATTTAAGCCGGTACATATATAATCTTGTTTTTCCTACTTATAAAAATCAATTATATGCACTGCTACTGTTACTGCTAATACCATCAACACTATAAAAACATCATTTGTAATTTGCTTGTCAAAATATTGATCTTACAGCTATAATTAAAACTATTATATACGCAGACTAATAATGCATTAGTAGATATATAGTAGATAATGTATTAGTTTTGCGTTCGTTGGCTATGAAAATATTTTTGTTTGAAATATTGTGCCGAATGACTCCATTATTAAAGTAATTTCTTGAAATAGAAGCTGCATTCGCCGTGTGCAATACAGTCTATGTAGCTAAGTAATGTGCAATCCATATTATTTCTTCTTCTCATGCAGTTGCCGATTACACTCTTGGTAGAGTGGTCGTGGTCGTATTTCCAGGGTCAGTGGCTCGCTTCACAATTCTCCGCCATTCCATATTATACTTGCATTTTAATGCCGAACTATCTATGCTCCTCAATAAACTTACATTGACTGGGTTAAGGCAGGTAACGCTTCCCCATATACCCGCAGGTTCTTTCGTACCTGCACCAAGATTTTCTGCATATGTATTAAGTTAGAAAGTTTATTTTCATTTTCCTGATGAAATCCAAAACCATTGGCTATAAGAGACTACTTTCAGTAGTTGTTAGACTTTTTAAATCAAAACTAGATACCTCCTTTAAAAGGTTCAATTCACCTAAAAGTCAATGGTTATATTGGTTTCAATTCCACGATATACAATGTATGTGCATAAAATCATTGACTTTCCCAGTGCTACAACAACGGTTCTGTTTAGCCGAAATTCAAGGCACTTGGCTTCGTATCATATTGATTTTAGATAATAATTTGTTGTCGACTATAAATAGAGTGATCAAACCACGGAGTTCACACGAGTTCCGATAGCACATACAATAACTAATTCTAACTCATACTAACATACTTGCACTGACTGGTCTAATGTCACTAAAAATATGATTCTCGCAGTCTTTTTATGAACCATTACTAAAAATCTGATTTAAAAATATGTACTTAACGAACTACGTAATTGTAGCACTATTACAGCTTGCAGTTACTCGCTCTACAGTATACTCTCTTTATAGACATTATCGTCATCAGCCTGGCTAAGTTCAAACTGACATAAATCGGCCAAAACGGATTTTGTCCACTATCCCCACGCTGGGTTGGGGATGAATAAAACACCCACACACTCACGCACGCACACACGCGTGCTCACATACACGCACACACTCGGTCACTCGCTCACACACACACACACACACACGCACACACACACTAAAACACACAAACACACACACATACACATACACACACACACTCGCTCACTCACTCACACACCCATACCCACCCACACAACACACACACACACACGCACGCCCACGCATGCACACACACACATATGTATATGTAGGGTACTATCAACTATCCTTTATAGCATTGAAACACAAATATTGGGAAATGTATCATCAAACCAATGTGAGCGACTAATTGCGGGATGGCAGACACTGAGACGAAATACGAGTATATTCCTGGATTTATTGGTCCATTATAATACCGGATATCGCATTCGATACCGTACTATTTAGGTCCACATTTGCGTTAACATCAGGCTATTGGGACAAATTACAACTATCGTTATTCAAAATATTGGTAAGCATCATTTAATGTGAATATAATCGTACGACATTTTATTCATTATTCTTCTCCTTATTTTCTTTTAAAAAGTTCAGATTTGTGAACCCGTCATTGTTATTATTCAAGAGTCTCAGACAAATTATGAACATCAAGGAAGACAATATCACTAAAAGTAAAATTTTACTGAATAATGGTGTGGGGTTACGACACCTTTCCTAAAATACCCCATTGTTTTTTTGTTATTTGTGTTTCTACATTTTTGTTATTATTAAAATCCTTACTATTTATACGTAATATTAGTTCTTCTGAAGATCTCAAAGGTTCCAAGAGATTCCAAGTTCCATCTCTGGAACCCAGGCTAACCTCATCTGCCCGTGAAGCACTTCATTATTTTGGAACATACTAGTAAGATGCAAAGATCGCAAAACCATTGAGCCAGTTCAAAAATCAATATTTTTTTGGGCTTGACTAAGATAATTGATTCTTGCTACGTTTTATACGCGTACTTTATCACATATTTTAATACTAATTATAACATGCTTAATCTTATTATAATCGTGAGTGACCATACTCGTACCTTGTGACAAAGAGCAAACATTTGCACCTCTAATGACCGCGCTAGCAAACAACAGAACGTATACATTTTGGCAGGCGGCCTAAAAATTAATTGAATGTTAAGTAATTAAACATTGACAGTCTGTTGAGATAAATATAGCGTTTTGTTATTTTATGCAGTTGTTAATATACAGCTTCTATTATTTATATACAAATATGTATATTGAGAATTAGATTTTCATTTTCTGGTTCTGAAGCTTGCCCGAAATTGCTTTTCTAACGTTTATACTGTATTTTTATAGCATGTATTTACATCATCTAGTGTTCTAAATATGTAATTTTATACTGGTGTACAGAAAAGGATGTAGCAAAGAAAAATATTTCCTGAACAAAAAACTAATTTCGTTCAAAATCAAACTAGCCTCATATTTTGTTATGTCAAAACGGGTTCAGCATTTGGAACGCCAAAACTATTCAGGACCGACAGTTTAATAGCGCTTTTATTATTGTTGAGTACCGACACTGATAACAATACATTTCTTTCACAGCTTTCAACTTTATAAACGAGATTAAATTTCATGGAAATCCTCAGCAGCTTAAGACTATCACCATAAACAGTTGCTAGTTGTGGCATGCGCTTCCGTTAGATGTTTACTAAATGTTGTTTTATTTACAAGTCTTTGTGAAGAACGCTTGACATTAATTTGTTGGTGTCTGTAGTCCCATATTACTAATGTCTATACACTGTGATCGCTTGCCTTGATGTTTGATAATACATTACGCCCTTTTTCTATACTATCATAAATATTTAAATGAGCTATTTATGATTTATTCAGCTATTTTATGAATAATGTTCGTGACATTAAAAATCCTGTTTTTCTACTGCTTTTAAACCAAAACTCTTTATAGCGCCCACGCTATTATATCCACACTCGATCGTTGAGCACAATTTAAGGTCAAAGATCAAGTCTATTTTGAGACGTTCTAACAATTCAATTGTGTCTCTTTCTTATTCACAGCATATTATTACATGATAATTATCTCGCTTTTGTTAAAAATCGAGTAAAAGTGTCGACGCATTCGTAAGAAGATATTATATAAGACTTAATAATTGCCTTAAAAACATAGAAGAAATTACAAATTAAGATTGAAGAAGAGTGCTGTCGATGGGTAGACGGACGCATGGACAGAAAGTTGGGCATACAAAAAACAGACATGGTATTGAAGAACGATTTGAGAAACGAAAGAAATAAGCGAGGAGAGCTGGGCAGACAGAAAGAGAAAAGGAATAAGAAGGAGTTAGAGAGATCAATAATAAATTGAAATAGACAAGCCAACTCTTAGAATCTTCCATCTGCAGCGCATCATCCAATAATAGAGTCTCCAAGTCTACATAATTTATGTAGTCATGTAGTCCATATTCTGAATACGTGTCTACTTTTCCATATAAATAATAATAATTAACCCAATATAATTCCACTATTGGAACATGGGTCTCCTCTCATATTGAGAGTCTCCTCTCCTCTCCTCTCATAGTCTTCCACGCTGGCCAAGTGCGGGTTGGCAGACTTCTCACACCTTAGAAATATTTTTTTTTTATAATATTTAAGATGTGTAGGTTTCCTCACGATATTTTTCTTCACCGTTAACAAGTGATATTTAAATTTAAAACGCACTTTTTGTAAAGAGGTGCGCGCCATGTATTTGAACCCGGCACCCCCGGAGTGAGGGTCTGGATTCTTAACCACTAGGCTATCACTGCTTCCTTATTGGATCATTCCTCCTGCTTGCCTGCTCATTTCCATATAAGTACGTATATGGCCGAGTAATAGCTATTAGAAATAACCCATTTTCCGCAGTACTGAAAAAAAAACAGTACTGACTCTATCATTAATATAACATTTGAAAAAGTCAATTTCAGTATTCTTGGTATCTTAACAATACCTTCGATCAACTGACACACTGATAAATATACCTACACATTACGTACATCTCTAGATATATATAACTTTATACCCTGACAAAGAAACAAAACTCATGCTTGTCATGCAAATGTTGTCCAGGCTAAGAATCGAATCCTTAACCTTCGGCTCGTCAATCAGTCTCTACCCAATAAACCATCAGACCAGTGAAATATCAATCAAAAAAAAAATTTTAAATGTATTGATAAAATCACTTATTTCTTTAAGATTTTTTTGATATACAATTTTTTCCGCATCTTCAATGAAAGAAGAAAATTCAACAGGATATCAAAGTAACAGGGGACTTAAAAACGATAAGCTGTTTTGTATGATCGTTATCGAACTCCGGCTATGATGCAACATAGCCAACTTGTGTTTCTAAGAGACTTGAGGACTTTGGACTGGTAGCTTTCTCTCGATTTACTACAACTTTAGTGACGTCCAAAGCGTCACTAACTAAAATAATAAATACAATTTGCATTAAGCATATACATCATTATCATCTAATAAACATCTAATAAAACCTTCATCTAACAACATCTAATAAACTTTATGGTATACTAAAGGTAATCCTAATGCGCCTTTCTTTTGTTTTGATTCACGTCAAATGTTTTACAGTTGGGGACAGAGTGATTTGTATGTGAAAAGAAAATTGTTGTTTTTACTATTCTACTCGTATTTTTTTTACGTTTTTTTTCTTCATAAACATTCTTCAGACGTCATGAAATACAACAAAAAAGAAATCAGCCTAATCAGTTCAGCCGTTCTTGAGTTTTACGCTTACCCACACATTTAGCGATTCATTTTTATTTATAAGAATATTGTACCATCACGCCACATCCCTTATGGGTAGAGAGCATCAAGTGCCAAATATTCTTACCGATCTGACAAAACATGTTCTCATGTGCATATAATGAATAAAACTATGCGAATCTGAACGCTGAACTAAGGTATAAATATCATTTAAGCATGGGATAAAGCGCTAACAGCCTTACCCGTACAACCAGAGTAAAATCTATTGACTTGAATTTCTATTCACGTCCAACGATCCTAATTAGATTATTTCTTCTATTGTTAGTTTTCTTTTTGTTATATAACTTTACTCCATACAGTTGAGTATGTCCTATTGAAATGTAATAAAGATGGAAATGTCAGGACAATAATAGTAAAGATAGCATTAGAGTTGTTATTTCCACTGCTCTTCTCCCGGAGAGGATCGTTATTTATAAATGAAGTAACCTTCAAAAGTTTCAGAATTGGTTAAAGTAATTACTTAACACTGACAACATAAATGTAAGTTTATAATTCTAAAGAAGCGAAAATTAGTCATTAGACGGATCACGCATGAAATGTTTTTGAAGCTTTGCTTTGTGGACCGAAGTTACATATATTTGGTAACCCACACGCAAGAACTTTCCACTAGGCATTCCTAGTGATTCCTTACATATTTGTACGAAAAAAACGCCAGCGTCTTTTCAGTAATAGTTGCATATTTATCAATTAAATCTAGTATAGTCTGACTGAACCCCTGATGGCGAGTGTTCACCGTCCATTAAAGACTCACAAGAGAACACGGAAAGTATAGAAACAAGGCGTGGTTATCTATCTTAAAAAGCCTTAAAATGGACACAGACTACTCATATTTTTAGTCAGGCACGCTATTATAATTCAATATGAAAATTTAAAATATAACATAAATATTGAAATAATAATAATCGTTACATATTTTGTGAGTATGTATGTATAAATATAACACAGAATAAAAAATATTTTTTTGTTTTGCCGTATTCATGATTATCTACCTCTGCCTACCCTGTAAGAGACTTGGCGTGTGGATGTATATGTATGATGAATTTACAGGGTCATGATACATCATACCTCTTATTCTGAAGAATGACCAAAACGGACCAACAAGTAACAAAATAAAATAGTGACACGAATACAGACCGATCAATATTGGTTTGACAAAATATAGAGGTCCCTCCAGCTTACTGCCACAATTCTATAAAGAAATTCTCTCATAAATTCTTAGGCAAATTCAAACAAAAACTTATTCAAACTCGCCGAGCATCATTATTCGATCACTGACGTCCTTCCAGCGTCCCTCGTTATTGGTTTTAAATATCATTAATCATTAAAACCTGAAACCCGATTGGTAGACCATTCTCAAAGCTATTGAAAAACCATTCGACAATTTCAGTGTTTTCCTTGAATTTTACTTCTTAAAAAAACCCTAAGACCGCGCCTGTTATCCCCGAAGAGGTAGGCAGAGAGGTATAGTAGGTACACTCCCACGTTTCATCAATTTTTATATTGAAAAAAAAAACGTAACATCGTACCTGTAATCCCCGAAGGGGTAGGCAGAGGAGTGTAGTACACTCCCACGTTTCACCAATGAGGTACATTTAAGTCCTAAAGAATAGGTGGTGAACCTAATTACCATACACTGGGCACAAATCCAGACTCCGAGTCACTAGTAGAAATTCTAAACTAGAAAAATCGAATAGTACCCGTTCCGGGACTTGAACCCAAGACCTCTCGATCGTCAGTCGTGCTTGCAATCACTCGACCAACGAGACAGTCAAGATTTATATTGTATATTTAATATTGTTTATTTATGTTAATATAATTGTAATTCTTTTATATAGAAGTGATATCATTACATCGTATTATGTATTACAAAAAATATGTCTTATGAATTTTCCAATGATAATAAAATGTAGAGAATTACGAATCGATAACTTTTACTATTACTGTCAATTTGAAGAAAAAAATTTCACAGGATGAAATATTACAAATACTTTATTTAATATAACACAAATATAATAATTAGAATATTTAAGTACGTGTGTCCATAGGTTAACGGAATGGGAGGTATACACTTTACGCTACGGAACCGTCTCAACTGCTAAAAGAATAATCAAACACGAATCCACCTGCTATTCGTCGTGCAACAACGTCGTGAAGATAAGCGGCCGTTGTATTGCTATAACAAGCGGTTTAACGCGCCCTTAGAAGCACGAAAACACCCAAAAACACGATTAACTGTGTCGCCACGAAAATGAAGCTATTCAAGCGTAAACAAAGAAAGCACCGGCAGTTATATATTCATTAATATCCACTGAGAAGAAATGCCCCGAATTTGTTTCTTTATCGTCGGAAACGCCGATTTATACCGGCCTTGGAGATCGCGCGGACCCCTGTTATTCGGCATGCCTGAATTTTAAAAATGCAAATTGTGTTGTATCAGTTAGATTTTCATTTTGATGACCGATATAACAGAAACAGCGATTTCTGCTGGCAAATCTTTTAATGTACGATGCTGGGCTCATGTAATTTAACAAGCCCTGAAGTTTATCAGGTGTGGATCAGAGAAACCAGTACAATTTTTAAGTCAATATAAAAGCAAGCAATTAAGTGTAACAGAAAGCCATATCGATTGACAATTTTTAAGGAGATTTTTTATAAAAATCATACTGTTTAGTCCAGGGTTTCTCAAACTTTTGGCTTCACGAACCCCCGTAAAAAGTTTCAGATGACAGCGAACCCCCTGTATAAGTTTCCAGGTGATACCGAACCCCTTAAGTAAGTAATTCAGTGGAAAGAAAATTAAAAATTGACTTTTTTACTATTAAATGTTTCGTGAGTGTTTATACACATGATTATAAATGTACCGGC
>DWMG01004121.1:0-11222 GCA_018244855.1 Elbella merops | reverse complement strand
AACCCGCACTTGGCCAGCGTGGCAGACTATGGCCTTAACCCTCTCAAAATGAGAGGAGACCCGTATTCCAACAGTGGGATTGTAATGGGTTGAAAAAAAAAATACTTTCTTCACATTAAAACAGTATAATTTCAGATAACTGTATTGTACCTACACTACCCTATCTAGAAAGATTCTGACATCATAGCCGCCAATAATATGCGACACGCCGCTGAATTTCCCCCGAGCGCTATCCACAACAAGCCACGAAGAAGAATAACGCAAGTGAATGCAAAATGAAAATTATCATACAAACTCTCTTTCTTATATGAACCGTGCTGTTACTGTCGCAATATGCAAAATGTGAAGCCTCCCCGCATCTCGTGTGTTAACGCGAATATACGCCGCGAATATCCCTTTCGAATGTGTTCACGTAAATTTTACACGAATTTCGCAATTTATGTAATATACATTCAAAATCTACATTTGTTATGTAAATAATTTAGGAGCCTTTTGTTGATCTAACTCAAAGAGCGAAACTCCGTTTTAATATCCTTGTTTTACATGTTTGTGAGAAAGTTACTCTTGTATTGTAAGTTACTTTTGTATGTGTAGTACCTACTCGTTAAGTTGATTATTATACGGGCTTACTGTATCTTCTTTAATGAGACACGGTTCTTCTTCGTGGTGCTACATTTAACGTGGTGAAATGCTGTGGATGGATGGATTGAATCGTCCCACGCTGCGACGCTAATAGCGCTGCGTGAAGATTACGGGCCCCAAGGACTTCCTCTCTACCCGAGCAGTTCTCATGGGGACAACTGCCCCAAAGTGGTAAACACCCTGCCAGGCGGTGGTGGTAGGCAATTAGTGCTGTCCTCCACATGTGTTTATATGTCCTACATATGTGTTTATATATTTATATATAATATAAGACTATACTACTGGCACTGAGATTTACAGCGGTGGCGCGGCGGCATTCTATAATATGAAATGAAAATTTAAGAAGCGACGAGAGGTATTACTAAAGAATATTCAAAAATATTAAACTGAACACAATATAAATTATTATATTAAACCAGGCTTTGTTGGAAAATTATCATATATTTTTTGGAAAATTGATCACATCTTTTTTCTTTTTATATATATCTTTATATATGTATATCTTTATATATATCTTTATTTATATTTGTTAAATAAGTTTGGGTGTAAGGGGTTTCGACCACTATGTCAGGAGCCCAAGCCAACCTCACCTGCACGTGGTGCACCCTGCTATTGCAGACGAGGCTCTGGCGACCGGCTGATTGCGGTATAGCGCAGCCTAAATAGGCACGGCTTAATGCCCTGGCCGCCGACGGGCAGAAGCGCCGGCGGTAAGAAAAACTGTACCCTACAATTTCCAACCCGCATGCCCAGCGTGGAGATTACGGGCATCAACCGGCACTTTGGGGGAGGCCTATGTCCAACAGTGGACTAAGAAAGGCTGATGATGAATGTTGAACACAGAAAAAATAAATCTACAAGTAACTTTGTATACATAAGTCAACATAATTTTTAAAATAATACTTAATTCTTTAACATACTTGTACGGCCTCTGGTAGCAAAATTTCTTTGGATATTTGCTCCCATGTGTCACACATCTCTGTCATACGCTTGATCTCGGAGTTTAGCTGTCTTCTAAAGTGGTCCACATTGTCCAAATTACTAAGATCATCATCAAGTAATCCTATAAATATAATATACTAAAATACATTGTAAAAAAAGTCCAATGTTTTTTCATAGTACACAAATTTAAAACACATTATAAACAGAGAAGGTAAAACAACTATTATTATTTTTAATTGAAATTTGGATATGATTTAATCAAACTTACACATAAATAGACAATATAGTAGAAATATTTTATAATTGACCACAAGTTCCAATTAGGAAATCTATACTATGATTTACTAAAATAATACATTTTCATTGTACAATATATAATTATATATAATACAAGTGTGAGATAAAACATTGTGTTGTGAACTTAACATGAAACAACATATGAACACCGGATACTAAAATATAAAGATTGGGTCATATTGTGCAAAATGCATTGGAATGATGTAACAATTGCTTGGTAATTAGCAGAATTTTTTGTTCAATCTGTACTAATATTATAAATGTGTGCATCTCTCTTCACAACTAAACCGCTGAACTGATTTAGATGAAATTTGAATGTGAAACTGATTTAGATTAAGTTTGAACCAAACAAATCTTTTTATGTTTACTAAATTATTGTGGCGAGGCAACAGCAAAAAACAAAAATTTCCTAAACAATTCAAAATGCCACCCAAAGCAATTATTCCTTATGATGAAGCTGTGGGCAAATGTTAGTTCCTTATATATCCACTAATCCACACTAAAGCAAACTCATACCTTCATCTATTTTCTTTCTCATTTCCTTCCTAGCATTGTCCTTGCCTCGGGAAAGGGTGACACAGGGGCTAATTTTTTTAACCTGATCCACAATTTGCTCTGGAGTCATTGGCACTTCAATAGGAGACTTTGGTGACCTAAGTCTTTCTTCAGAACTTGATTCACTCTTTGGTATAGGATTTTTTGGGCTACTAAACTTAGATGATTGAATGGATTTCTGTGGAGTTTTGGTTTTTTCTTGAGGTTTTTCAGTTGTTAGTGATAATGTCTTTTCAGGCGAACTTTGAGTTTCATTTGAGCTAGAACTTGATACTTTGACAAGCCTTGCACTGCACCTTGTAACCCTTGTTTCTACTTCAGCCACTTTTTTACTTTTTACATTGCTTCCAGATTCTTTTGGCTGTGGTTTTGTTTGTGATTTTACTACTTTTGTGTTGACTTTGGATACAGCTGGCTTAACCGGTTCGAATTTGATAACATAATTTTTTTTATTTTTAGCCTGAACTCCCAAAGTGGGTAGCTGGATCATGTTTTTTATTTCAGGAGGTTTGAAGGAGGCATTTTTGGGAGCAAATGAGTATTGGCTTTTTGATGGTTTAGATATAGCCTTAACTGGCTTAGGTATTGAGTCGTTTTTGGCTGTTTGTGACCTGGTGACACGTCCAGATGTACTTGGTACAGGTTTTGGTGGTGGGGGCGGAGGCACATACTTAAGTGGAGCATGAGGTATGCCAGTAACAAATGGTTTCTTTTTCTGAGCAGCTGCCTGCTTTTTCTTCTTCTCCTTTTCCTCCTTCCATTTTTCCAGCTGCATTCTCCTGTGCTCTAATTTTGTCTGCAAGGATGGTTGTTTCTTGGGCGTATTACATGTCGGTAAATCTCTTATCCTGTCGAAAACTGTCAGCCGATTACTTTTACGACTCTTAATGTTATTCTCAAGGCGTTTCCGTACCTAAAAATTTAGGATATCATGTAAAATTTAACTCTACATTACATATGACAGATTTTTTTAATACGCAATATAAATGATATGTTTAATATTCTACTATACCCCGCTTGCTACGCTAACAAATTGTGTTGGTCTAAGTTTATGTTTCTTTTCATGATTCTGCAGTAACGCGCTAACGTCGAAACTCCTCTCTGAAATGTAATCTTCAATAACGCTTTTTGCCATTCATTAAAACCAAATATATACCAATTCTATTACCATTTGCACTATATTAATGAATTAAACACACATAGTATAATGTTTGAACACATTAATATATGAAAAAACTTGCTTACCCATCAGGACAATCTACAAAAAACAAAGTTACGAACTAAAACGAACAAGTTAAATTCAAAATAGTAACAGTCAGTCTATCAACATATCTGTATATTTAATAATGCCATGTCTAGCCCTGGATTCCTTGTTTTTGGCAATAAGTCCATTTTTGTAATTACTGATACACAATGATACAAGTTTTACATAACAAATAACAATAAAACTTGTATTATTTGCGGAGACGATGAATAGCATCCGAGAGAACGTCGCTTGACTTTCCTTAAATTTTCAACCAATCACAGCTTTCGTTCGGCGTTAGCCAATCAGCGTTGACTGATATCACGTGGTTACCGGTGAACGTTTGGGGAGGTGCGGCAGCTACATCTCTGCTTCATAGAGTCTCTCACCAGGTGACCTGAAATGGATGCCATGCATCGTCTCCGCAAATAATACAAGTTTTATTGTTATGTAAAACTTGCAACATTATTTGGCATGTGACAATGCATAGCATCCGAGAGAACGTGGCTTGACTTTCCTTTAATTTTCAACCAATCACAGCTCTCGTTCGGCGTTAGCCAATCAGCATTGACTGATATCACGTGGTTACCGGTGACCGTTTGGGAAGGTGCGGCAGCTACATCTCTGCTTCATAGAGTCTAGGGACGTTCCGATACCGCTAAAGTATCGATACCTACTCATATGAATACTACTCAAATCGCCATTCGATACTACTCATTTGAATACTCTTAAAGTATCGATACTTACTCATATCGATTCATCGATCCGTACGGCGACCTTTTTTTATTTTTTAACTATATACATATGATGAACTTATTTCATAAGCTAAGAAGACTTACTTTCACGTCTTCCTATGCTCCGTCTGGGTTTTGGTTTTCCGTATTTTCTACATAGTACAGAGTTTGACAATTATTCAAACACTTCGTTACACTTCCAATCGATACAAGTACGAGTACTTTTCTTTCGATACTAAGTAAGTATCGAACGAATTCATTCGATACTCAAATTACTTAGTATTGAAAGAAAAG
The DNA here is from genome assembly GCA_018244855.1 of Elbella merops. Classification (NCBI taxonomy): domain Eukaryota; kingdom Metazoa; phylum Arthropoda; class Insecta; order Lepidoptera; family Hesperiidae; genus Elbella; species Elbella merops. The sequence goes on along the minus strand of DWMG01004121.1, from coordinate 6,515 downwards.
TATCGTGTACTTACTTGTATTTACTTGTATCGGAACGTCCCTAATAGAGTCTCTCACCAGGTGGCCTGAAATGGATGCTATGCATCGTCTCCGCAAATAATACAAGTTTTATTATTATGTAAAACTTGTATCATTATTTGGCGTGTGACGATGCATAGCATCCGAGAGACGTGTTTATATCTCCTGGTGACCACGAACGACGCTATGTGATAAAAGTTTACAGATTACATAATTATAATAAACTTCTGTACGGAAGCGTATTATTTATTAGTATCAATTTAAACACATTATTAAACTCCTTAACCAGTAATTGAGTACAGCACGATATAAAATCTAGTTTTATTGGTTTATTCTATTCTTGATCTTTTATCATAAATCATGAATCAAACCAGTCGGAAATTAACTGCAAGATTACATTCTGAAGAATTAGATTTACTTATAATTTCTTTACAATAAAACTTCGCAAAAGTGTTTTCGCTGCGCCAATTACCGTGCGGCAAAATATCTTCACTTGAAAAATTTTCTATCCAATTTAAAGATGCTGTTGCCGAACGTATACTACCGGAAGAGACGGATATACCTGCGTCCTTAAGTAGCGATCTTACCTAATTCCCGATAACCGTTCGTGAAGCGGCTTTATTACGACCATGTATAGAAATAAATAAGGCGTTATTACATTTGGCAGTACGTCTCTGAGCACCTAAGTATATAAGTTTTCTTAGCCAAAAACAAGACATACATTTTTATTACGATGTTGTAATAATTTCCAACCTGATTGTCGGTGTGTAAAAGTATCTGTTTTGGACCCGAATGCTGGGTATAAAATACAAAAATTACCTTCATCAATATAAAGGTCCGAGGAAATCCCTAAAAGCGTAAGGTCATGAACTCTTCTACCTGATGCCAGGAGAAGTATACAAGCTAATCTACGGGATGCTTCGAATAAAGTTTCGCTACTTGGCGAGTTTGGTTGCAACCACACTACCAGATCACTTGGATCCCATACGTGTGGTTTCTGAATTTTCGGTTTTAGAACAGAAATAGCTTTTAAAATGTGTTTTACAAAAAAATTTGAATTCAGATTTTCATTACCAGTAGGTTTCCCGACGGTTAAAACTACCGATTTGTGTAACAGAATATATAGTTGCATAGACTAACCCTTCATCGAGAAATAAATAGGCTAGGAATTTAGACAGACTAACACCGTTAGAATATCTAAAGTAAAAATTGTTATTCCTGCACCAGTTAACCCAACGATTCCATGCTGGTTGGTAAGTTTTCAGCATGGACTCGCGCCAGCTAGACATTAGGAGCGATTTTTCTGCTTCTGTCTAATCGTTGGTAATATCGTTCCAGCCCCAATTTTCCAGACGTAGAGCTTCATGTCCTTTACTCGAGGTGGCGGTAGACCGGTTCTCTGATCTATCAACATCAGTTCCAAGTTTTTGATTTTCGTCGGCCTCGCGAGCGCCCGAAGCCGTAGATCTGGTAGTCAAAACGCTCTCTTCCACATGGGTGCTACCAGTAGGAATATACCCTGTGCAGAGTTGAGATGGTCCAGGACTCGCGGCTGGAGGCTCGGAGGTGGAAACACCCAAGCTAGTGTGTAATTCCACGCTCGGCTGAAAGCATTGCAAAACTGAGCTTTGGAGTCCAGACTATCTTTCGTCACATATTTCTCCGCCCCTTTTGTTTCTCTGCTGGCGAATAAGTATATTTGTGGAGTTCCGTACTGACGAAATACTTTCTTGAGAGCCGGTTGTAAGAGATGCCATTCGGCTAGGTATTTTCCTCGGGATAATTGATCTGCGAAGTCGTTGAATTTCCCGAGGATATTCCGCTGAAATTGATGATGATTTGATTCCCCTTGCCCAGAAAGGTCAGTAGTTGGTATGTCATGTTGAGAAGAGCTGTGGAACGCGTTCCCCCTTCCTTCTGCACATAAGAAATGACTAGGCGATTGTCCGACTGCACAGTTAGGTGACGATCTTTCAAGCGAGAGCGGAAGAATTTCACTGCAGCTATAACGACAAACATTTCCTTCCGATTGCAGTGCCAATGCTGTTGATTTGGTATCCAGTTGCCAGACGTCGATTGGTCGTCCAACTGTGCCCCCCGCCTGTAGTCGGACGCGTCTGTTGTCAGAAAATGTTGTGTTCGTTTCGGGTGTAAGCTGCTTTTTGTACGAGACATTTTCAGAGTATCGAGCCACCACTTCAGTTCGTTCAGGGTCTTGGTTGGTAACGGTAATATTCCAGAGGTCTTAGGTTACCAATTTTCTTGGAGTATAACTGGAGTTGACGACAGTGCAACCTTCCCCTTGGAACCGCGAAATTGGCAAAGTTGAGAATGCCTAGAATTACCTGAGCTTCCTTGACTGTTATCTTTCCTTTGAAGATTATTTCCTGAAGTAGCATCGATGCTGCGTAAGCTTTCTTTGGTGGTAGAGATTTGAAATTTTGAAGTGTGTTCCAAATTATTCCTAAGTACTCCAACTCCTGCGTTGGTTCGGTTACAGATTTCTCGTAGTTTATTGTCCACCCCAATGATTCGAGGATGTTTATAGCTTCTTGCAACTGCGCATGTAGAAGGGGCTTCGATTGGTTGGCTAATAGAAAATCGTCTAGGTACACTATGACTCTCATTCCTTTGGACCGGAGAACTGGAGCTATCAAGTTGGTTAAAGCCGAGAAATTTTTGGAGGCACATGACAAATCGAAAGGTAGACAAGACATTTTCAGTACCTTCTCTTGATACACTAATCTCAGGAACCTCCGATGACATTCTAATATGGTTACGATGAAGTATGCAGAAGACAGGTCGATTTTGACTATCCAATCTCGCCTCTGGAGAAAATGAGGAATTTGGAAATGCGAAATTAGTTTGAAAGGTTTTGGAACTATGTGTTGGTTTAATCGCTTCAAGTTGAAAATGGGTCAGTTGCTTCCGTCACCCTTTTTCCTCAAAAACATGGTTGACAAGAAACTGGGACCTAGTTGACTTTGATCCGGTACTTCCAGCACCCCCTGATCTAATAGGAGATTGATCTGTTCTGTTCATTTCGTCCGATGGAGAGGTTTCGAACCGGCGACGTGTCTGTGATGAGGGATAGGCAAGAGGAGGTTTGGAGGTAAATGGCAGACGCATTCCTGATATAATTTTCAGGAGAGCCTTCGGAGCTCCGAGCATTTGCCACTGTTTTCGATATGCTCGAAGACCGCCCCCGTAAAATCTGTGCCGGTGCGGCGGTGAGTCATTTACCGGGTCGCCTTTTATTGGAGTGCGCATCCCTTTTAAAGGGCCTCTTAGATTTAGGCATGTGGTCGAAAGGATCGATCTCGAACAGCGGTTCGAGATCGATCCTTGGGTCCAGTGCATCTCTCGCAAGTTTTTATTAGGCAATTCGTTCAGGATACGCTCTCGACGGTATTCAATATGTTCAGCTCGCTTTCCGCAAACAAGCTGCATAATGTCTTCACTATTTTTGTGAAATTTAGAATTTGGCTGAAATAATCGGCTATTTTGTCATAGAGGCTTGCAGGCGACAAGGATGTACTTGGGGAAGCAGCCCAGTCGACCAACTGCTGCAAATTCTGATTCAGCAAGTCTCGCTGCTCGAGTATTGCATTGCTAAGCGCCGCGACCACACGTTCCGAGCTCGCTGTGCAATCCTTTCCTTTAATAAATTGTCTAAGTTCGTCGTTTACTTCCAGCTCCGTAAATCCCGGTGTTGCGTTGTATTGCCATAGAATATTGACGTAGCGGACTTCCTTCGAACTCGCATTATCAAAACGTTGGAGTCCCTCTAGCTTACTCAAACGATCAGGATTCGCAGTAGGTACTTTTGGGGCCTCCGCAGATGTATTTATAACGCTCAAGCATAGACGAGGGGCATCCACTGAGCAAGTAGGTGCCGCAGCAGCCGGCCGAGTCAAAGTGAGACCTAAGGATTGCGAGCTGGGTCCCGCCATCGGTTTAGAGCCGGGGGTGGGCTTGTCCGGAGGTAACAGAGACGCATCGGCCAGTTCAAGCACAATAGTCTGTGTAAAATGCTTTTGCATCAATAAATTCGTCAAGGCATTCACTTGATAGGTTAAATTTTGAATATCGGACTCACCTTGCTTGCTTCTTTTTACCCGGGATTGGGAGCCATCTGAGTCGGAGGAGCTCGATTCGGTCAAGGATTGTGACCGTCGCGAGCGCTTGCGAAATGATGATGTATCATCCTCCGGTGATTTCGAGCAACGCGAAGTAATGAATTCCGGCAGAATTCCTTCTCAAGATGTTTTCAAGATGTTTACTCTTCGAAAAGTAACGACCCTATGTAGCTCTCTCGGATGCTATGCATCGTCACACACCAAATAATTATCTAGTTCAATACTGATCAATACATTTACTTTTGTTTCGCAATTTCTATTAATCTGCTAGATTAGTAATTTACAACTTAATTGAACTTTTCCGCTTTATACTCGAGGCTAAACGTTTTAGACAATGCTTATAACAAAATATACCTTGCCATATAACGAAAATTTTAACTAAAGTACAAGTGCACCTTCTCAAGTAAATCTCGCTTTTTACAATTTCACTATTAATAGACTTCAACTTCGGATTTTACTATCTATAATATATATATATATATATATATATATATTAAATTAGATCCGAATTAGGTTGATATATTGTGAAGTGTTAAATTGTATGGAGTTAAGCTTATTACTGGACATATGAAAAAATCGTGTGAGTTCTCCTTTAATTATATGTTATAATATTGTGAAACAGTTTATGCTACAAATTCTATATATTTTTTATTGTGGATATAAATAATTGTAACTGTTCGAACATTTATAACTAGATAGATGTGCTTAAATAAATAAATTCAACCCTAAATCTGATGCCAGCTCGGTGGAGCACTAATGAAATGAATGGCAATACTACTTTTAGCTTCCGGCTGTCAGCTGATAGACTCGTCCTATTTGCTTTCCAAAACCTATTTCGATTTTCGCAGAGAAAACGTCAGGCACCATTCAACATGGGCTTGAAATACGCGATCAAAAGCTAGTTTTAGCTGAAATATTGCTCTAATTGTAGTGTTATTGTTATTATAGTTTCATTTTATATGTACATTGAGTAACTCATAAATTAGTTGAAAATGGATACGTTTATCTTAGGATACCTCGGTTATGGCGTTTGTTGATCATTAAAAATTTGGTTCGGTTGATAATTTTCTTTCTATTTGATGTCTGCTTTTCGTTTGTGATCGTCTGTTTAGTTCGCGTTTACGTGTTTACTCGAAATGGTGAAGGAGAAGCCTAATTCAATCCGGATATACGATGACGAAGGCTTCAGACGCCGCGCGGCTTGTATATGCGTACGTTCGGATGCCGAAACGGAGGTTAGTGTGTGGTATTCATACGTCGGTGCGTGTTGAGAAGTAGAATAGGGCTTCAAAGAATGAAAGTCGTGTTTTGTGCGTAGGTGTTACTGGTGACGTCTTCGCGTCGGCCCGATAACTGGATCGTGCCTGGCGGAGGAGTGGAGCCTGAGGAGGAACCCTCAGTTACCGCCATGCGAGAGGTGCTGGAGGAGGCCGGTGTCATCGGCAAGCTGGGGCGATGCCTTGGCGTGTTTGAGGTGACCGTAATATATAGTCTATGCCCCTGTGTTCCAAATACAAAACACGTAAACAACGTTCTTTTTTCGAAAAATTTCGGCAAAAAAGTCATCGAGGCTTTAAATGGTTGTTATAAACGGAATATTAAACGATCCCTGCACATGTGTTCAATTTTAGGTGTGCCATAACCTCTTGTAACAACATGTCTCAGTCACCTAAATTTACCCCCTTCTTACCTTATAACTAGATCATTCAACAACCAAACACAAGTGATTACTGTTTATTTATTATATTTTACTTTTTAAGTGTAATTATGGAGCAAATATTATAATGAAAATGATATAATGTTATGACAGCAGGTCAATGACCTTTGACACACACTAAGAAATTTCCACATGCAAAATAATTATTAATTATCGTTTCCTAATGTTAAAATAATATATAATAATAATTTTTCATTTAGTACATGCCTGTTTACTTAAAACTCCAATATTTATTTACAGAAAATTTTTTTCAATCTGTCAAAATTTAATAGCAAAATCTATTTAGAATGAAATATTTAAATTATGAGTTTTCAGACCTTTCACTGGGATGTATGCCTTCATAATATTAATTGTATGCTAAAGCCCATTGATGTCTAAGTTTTAAAATATAGTCTTATAGTAATAATATGAAAATCATATGAATTAAATCATACAATAATGATCGGCTTGATCCCTTGGTGTCGCGTAGAGATGTGGCTTCACTCTGCATTCTCTATTGATAATACCACGGGGAGTGCTCTGAAGAGTTGTTCGGACTAATACCGCCCACAGATTTTCGCCATAGCCCAACGCGACAAAACCTCCACCCTCATTATTTAAACAGTTGGCGTTCCACCACTGTGCGCTTCTCCAGAAGTTTT
>DWMG01004120.1:0-11222 GCA_018244855.1 Elbella merops | reverse complement strand
GCGCTACCGCTCAGGACACCGATTAGAGAGAGAGGCAGACACAGGAGGCATGCACACCAAGCATACAAGACGAGCGAGAGCCACCGCGGTCCTGCCGGAGACAATTACGGAAACCTATACAGAACCACCCCCGGACAGAGTACATGGATTCGTTAATGCACTCGCTTTAAACGGGGATGCTACGAGGGAGTCTCCGCTGGAGCAAATAGTGGAGGAAGAAATCTCGGTGACTTCAGAATCTGAGAGAAGATTGGGAAAATTCAACAAAGACACGTATTCCACGCCTTCGGTAGCCCCAAGCCTTAGTCCAGGATCTCCTTCTGACACGAGAGAACTTCTGTCCGACGGCCGCTACATGATAATGTCGAGGATGTGAATAGGATAGTTTGACAGCTCCTTGATTCCGTACATCTTGCTGCTTTATAGTATCGTTTTTGATTTCATTGGCAACCATATTGCTTCTCGTTGATCTGTTATTCGCATCGATCCAATCGTTAGGAAAATGTAATTCGTAAAATTGGCATAATTTTGGTTCAAACTGATAGACAAACTCAAGGGTAATCATTATTGGCAAAGATAATTCAATGATTGTTTTCCTAGCGATTGTACAAACTCTCATTAATATCACAGTGCGAAGTTTCGAAGACGCACCAAAACAAAGATGGTCGGATTCAACGAGCTGTCAAACTTGGGTGGCCAATCCTCAAAGTTGTGAACCCCTATATATGGACATTGCAAGGGCCCGAACTTGTATCATAGGCTTTCGATATGTGTGATCATCACTTTATCGCTAATGTTTGTGTGCCTGTATCAGCCCGCTAGTGCTATCCGAACGATTATAAACGCCCCAACGAAGTATTGTCTTTACGTTTATGTTTTAACAGACGGACCAAATCTTTGTAGGTTCTAGTCGTAAGTTCTATTGTAAAATTCCCTTTAATGTTGCTGTCATAAAATGAGATCGAGGAAGGAATTTTCCCAGTGGGATTCGACATTGTGCTGAGGGAAAACGGCGGTTGCCACGTTGCTTTAAACGTTGATTGCAGTTGTAAATGCGATATAGTATGCGAATAAGTCAGGCGATGTTTGATATCTTAACTAATATGCTATCCGCATGTTTTTAGCTTGAGACTGATTACTGTTATGATGTATCCTTCTCACATTCCACGTTTACATATAATTTAATTCCTCTATAAAGTTTTTTACTATATTGCTTAATATACAAACACTTGTTATAGATTAGCCACAGATTGTATAAGCGCTTGGAAGCTCGTAACGTGTGTGAGGTTGGCACAATAATATCGCTCTGTTTGCTGTTATTTCTTAACGAATTTGCTTTTTCCGTCACTAAAAGTTATTTCGAATGTTCATGCGTATTGATTGTGTTTCGCTTTTACGATTATGAGCTTCTAAAGCATAAATTACACTATTAAATAATTACTACTATTAAATAATTAATACTAAAATATTTGATACACAGTGACCGTAAAAACTTTTTAAGACATGTATCGTTTAGTTATATAAACATACACACTATTTCTAATTATTAATTTTTCATTGACGATTATTTAGATCATCTTCAAAACAGTTGTGCCAAAATGTGGAAAAGGAAACATTTGTTTTTATAAAAAAATTAAATCTCCAATTTAAATATCGAGCATTCATGTTTTTGAAAAATAAAAAAAAACGTATTCGTTAAGAAAACTGTACAGTCTGACTGTACCCATACTGACCTCATACTTGGTTTGTATTTATGTACATATACTTTTTTTGCGGTTGTGAATTATTTTCCAAATAATATAACGCATGTTCGGTTAATGAAAATAAAAAAAATTGTTTAACATATACTTATTTACATTACATTCAAGTGAAGTATAAAAATTAGGTTATTGGCTTTTTATGCGCTATTTTATGGTCGTATCCGAAGGCCAATGTTATCTTTTAACATCGCATAACAATTTAATGATATTAAATAAGCTATGAATTATATAAACCACGAGCTTAGCTTCATGCTCAACACTATATAAAGATTAAAAATTGAATTATCTGTCTCCTAGCTTTTTAGTAGGTACCCTTTACCTACTCTTGCCTGGCCGTTGAATGTGATATGCGGCCTACCCACAGAGATGTTATCATTTATTCAGTGAACGAAGCGCGGTAGAATGTCGGCACAGATTCCAAGTCGACACAAATAAAAAATGTTCTTCTGTCAGAAGCCAACGCAAAAAGAAAACGATGGGATAAATTTTACAATATTTGGTGACGGAAAATACTAGACGATAGAACTAGAAATTTATTAGTTTCCCATGGTAATATGACATGAGGACACGGAAAAATGTGCTTAGTTTCCCATACTATGATTTTTTAAATTTTTTTTTAACTACGTCCAGATAAAACCATCATGGCAAAACTATTCGCATTCACTGCATATATTTCTTCTCTAAAATATCTTAAGAGCTGTGTAAAAATAAATGCCTTATTAGTACTGTTTTGACTACGATAAAAAATTGTAAGAGCACAAAATATCTATTTAATCTGTGAATACTGCCAATATATACGGGGAATAATGTGGTTGGGAAATATTTACAGATTATTGGATAAATTTATTCGTATGTATATTTAAGATGAGCACTGTCTTTGTAACTTAAAAAATTATATATTTTATGGTATTATAATACGTGTTTATGTGTGTAAAGAAATGTTGATACAGTAATAAAAACAATAATTTGCAATGAGAAAACACAACAGCATAACAGTTTACTCAGGATTATGTAATGTTAATATTTTTGTCTGACATAATACATTGAGCACAATGTACTATGTTGATCTGTTCTGTGCTGTGTACTAACAGTTGGTGCGACTTATAAGCTGCTCGCGACCTCAGTCGCCGGATTATACTTCAGAATTATGTAGAATTTAGACCTAAATGCATAAACTTAATGTGCAACTAAAGCGATCAACATTTCTTCACAAACATAAACGGTGAGGTGTAAAAGTCGCCTGTGTTTAGAAGCGCTAGCTCGTGATGTGTCTACAAAATATTGTGTATAGACGGTTGGGCGACCACCGATGTGTATCGAATGCGTCTGCACGTAAGCAAATACTCCATTAGTTCCAGTATCGGATAACATTTCGATATGTACATTTCTCGATAACGAGGGCACATTCGATACCTTCTGTGCCTGTAAAATATACATAAATGATTAAAATTTTCAATTTATTCTGTAGGGATATAATTAACTTCAGCAAATATTTTCTATAATAGAAACTTAAATGAAAGATTTTCCAATAATACATCTAGTGTTTTTTATGATACGACCAATATCTAAATAACAATTTTGATCGTTAATAGCTAAATCGTATGACTATGAAAAGTACAAGATATTGTGTTAATATTTATATATTAAGTAAGTACATTTTGGATTTAATTACGTACTATTATTCGACTTAGAACTTTTCGAGTGTGCCATACGCTTCGCGACGAGACACGCGTCTTTTTATAAATAAAAATCTTGCCTTTCCTTGAGGTGTATGCACACGATCTACACAGACAATTTTGACTTTAAAAACTGGTGACTTTATAATTAAACTAAATAGCCTCTTACAATTAATATTTATTTACGAAAACTACTCCACACACACCAGTCCATTGAGTACATCGTGTGCGCCCCCCTTGATAATCTGTACTGTATATTTTGCACATAATGTTATAACTACTAGCGTGATAGTCGATGCACACATTAATTATGAAATTTCTCGTGCCTATACTTTTATATTTAGGTATTTTTATAGGATAACGTAAGTTATATTTGTGTAATCGCCACGTGTCACCTGTACATACTTCACGTCTGTACGTATGACGCCTATTTCGTATAATCGATAGATTATTATTAGGTCGGAGCGTGCGGCTTGTGGCGATGTTTGTGCTGCAGAAAATGCATTGAGAAGTAAAAATATTAAAGCATTTAGGCTTTGTGTCATCCCGCTTACAAAACGTTGACATTAAAAGTTCGTCACCCGAGAAGTTTACGCCCATGTTTGGACAAATTATAAAAAAAGCTATTATTTTTTTATATTAGCCTTCACCGTTTTGTTTGTTTTTTTTATCAAAATAAATGTGGTTGTTTGGCTAAGAATGTAGTTCGCTATAGTGCTATTTAGAAGTCTGTCTGTAGTCTTTTATAGGGGTGTCAATAATTTTAATAACAAATAATTACTGCCATAAACAGTGCTACGTTTTGCAACAACCATAAGCGAGATTGTCATATACACGGCCTCTTGCTATGTGATAGCCAATACGAAGTAATTTTTTAAAAAGCTGGAACTAAGTTCGCTTTTTTATTTACAATAAATCCTCTCTGGCGCCATTACTGGTATCTACATATTTTCTATTACAGCATTTAGTATACATTATACGATAGTAATTGTATTTTAAAAATTAATTTAAATGCTTAACATCTCTTCAAGATCCTTCCAAGCGCCTTTTCTGATTGTAACAAAGCAATTTTAATAATTTTCTTTAAATTGTTTCTTAATAGAAGCTGTTCCTATTAAGAAAATTAATTTTTAACGTGCCGACAAGTAACGTGTCGTTAAATTATATCGCATAATTGAGTTGCCACCAGATAATGGTATCAAGTTTGAAAGTAATATGAAAATGTCAAGACAGTGTGGCGTTGTAGCGGAGATGACAAATTAAGGGAGTTTGTTAATGTCAAAATGTAAGATAATAGGTATATTGTGAACATTATACAATAGAAAGAAAGGAATTTCATTAAAGAAATTAAATTTCGAATGCGCAAACAAGCCACACGCTCGAACCGCGGGCACGCTTAATGCAAAGGCTTGTAATTATATACTTAAATATATTAAAGCAGCACCTCAGATCGTGTCACTGTAGCGTGACGTTATTGCGTATTCGTCTGATATCATTTTGAGTAGACTCGTTTCTTTTATATACAAAATTCACAATGTTTCTTACAGTTTTGGTGTCGTGTAAAGCTCAAACGTGTCAGTTGTGAATTTTTTATGCAGTTTCGATGTCGTGAACATTTTTTATGAACGCTTTTGCGCCTTTTTGAAACGAAATATACGTACGTATGTATATCATATTCTACTATATCTAAAACTGCTGCTGTACTGGTATCTTGATCAACATTGAAATTTTAAAAAACAAAACAATCAACTTAGTTTCTGTACATGTCATATTTCTGTAGTCAATTTCTTTTTACAACGAGTGCTAAAAAGTTCCTCAACAGCCTTCCGTATAATAATTACAGGTTCAGATAAATTAGCTAACAGTGCCTACTACGGCTAGAAACTGTTTATTATATTTTTTTTGTTCGCTTTCTCTACAAGCTTTTCTCAAAACTGTTTTCTCTACAAGTGTCAAGTCCCTCTATTGGTTGACAGATACCTCCAATTGTTTTCTTACAACACGGTCATTTTGATCCGGATACCAAGACACGCGAACTATTTATCCTGTAAATCATTAGGTACATCAGTGTCACTAAAATTAATGCACAATTATACGTTTGGAAATTAGATCACATTTATATTTTTTAAAATTCATTTTAAATCCAGTAACATGTAACTTCAGTAACACGCTAAAACATAATATATAGGAGTCAATAAATTTAATCGTCACTATTTGTCCAATATTAAATTACTTACTAATCGTCTTAAGAATGATGAAACTGAATCCACAATTGCAATACATACAAACTTAATTTAACAGTTTAAACTTGGTAAGTTTAAAGTTGGTACGTTGTTTATACCTCAACCATTTACTGCGTTTAGCAAAAAATAAAAGCTACGTAAAAGTAAGTTCACACGTTATTGCTCGTTACCGACTAACGACGCTACATTATAAATCAGATGCCATGACAGAGTTAAGCCCCAAAGTATAATTAAAAATGTCACTCTTCATAAATCCTTCTCCAGTTATGAAAATTGTAAGCAAATATCGTATGAAAAAAATTACGCAACGGTAAGATATACTACAGTTGTTTTATTATTAGGCACCGCTAGCCAAGTAATTACTTATAATGTAATAGAAGCTGTGTTTATCAATAATTTGTTTGTCCAAACTCTTCATGGGACAAAAGATATTGCCTTCTGCATAAGTCCTTTTCATTTTAAAAGGTTTTTGTACATAATAACTCAGGACTGTAGACTGTGAAATAGGAAACATGCCAAAAAATAAGATTTTATTAACAAAAGCAAGCAAATTCTTAAGATGGTTAGTAAAAGCTTACTACAATTTCTGTCTTAACACTACGATATCGGTTGTAATCTCCACAAAGTGATACTAATTAAGCACAATTAATATTAATCTTTGAATATAAAATTGTATTTGACTTTCTTTGTCTACGAATAAAATAGGGATGTGTTATGCCACGTTAAATATTTTGTAATTTTACGATTTTTGGCAACTGTGGGTGAAAGAGCTCCAATGTATGTGTACATCCCAACATCTCTTCGTTGATTATGATGTTATGTTAACTACAGCACGTCTAAAATTAATGTAATGATAAAATATCTGTTTTAGTTCAATAATTATTGAATCCATTGAGGCTGTTGCAAATAATGTAATAATTTTGAAGTTTATTTTGCAATATTATAACATTTGTTCTAATATTAACGTGCCTCCGATGTGAACGGACTTGGCTCTTTCGCCCGCTGACCGCCAGATCACTTAATCACGTCATTCCACTTACGGCAAATGTTTTATTTCTCACTATTTATTACACTTATTATAATAAAGTAATACTTATAACTTGACTTTATTATTAACCACATTACCTTTACCATTCCTCAGTACTTACCTACCAGATCAATGTTGTTATTTAGCAACCATTGTTTTAATGTACGATGACTTTTAAAGAAATTTGTCAAGACTATAGCCGATTGAAACGTTTATATCTGCCCACCTCTATGGGACGTAGCCGTACTTAGTACACTTTACAATTATTACATATACGAGTACTTCAGTACATTCAGATTGAAATATTTTTTATATCCATATGTTCATAATAATTGTATTTGTACATTCTTTTACTAAAATATGTCATACACACAAAACAAAACTACATACATACCCAAACGACAAATGACCATAAATGACAAAATATTTTTATCAAATTCAAGTTGAGTAACTTGACTAGCTTATACTTATCCATGACATTCGTTAAAGAAATCTCATTTGAAATAGAGCACCAGAGAAAGAAGATAATATTATAGCTGATGTTAAAGCCTTATGCCAACTGAAACATGGCCTTCTTTTGTTAAGAAAAAAATTTTCACAGACCTTTGTGCGTAGACCGTGAACAACAAACCGCCCACTTCGTCCGAAACACAAAAACAGTTAAAACAGAAAAAAAACGCTAGTACTGTTGAAAAGCTAAAAGAGTATGTATAATTTTTAAGCTTTCGATGCTGGGATACAAAGATTTCTCCTCCATTTACGATCATAATGCCTTTGTCCCGCCCACATGAAAGCGACAAGAATGGCTACAATTTTCTTTTCAGAGAACACTACGCGAACTCCAAAGTAATAAAGAGCTTTCAGGTGACTTTAGAATTCCATTCGGAAGCAACTGGTCTTTTCAGTTATAATACGTTTAATCTGAACGATGCACCTGCGTCGGTGCTCGGCTCTTTTAATGGGATTTTCATATCTAGTGATTCTTCTTTCGATTTTTATTCAATTGTACCTCATCGTATCAAACTCGACATAAGGATTTGCTAGCATTTGGAGAAAACAAAAAAAGATTACATTTTGTATTATAAGTATTATATATTATCTTGACCAAATAGGTCAGGTACTGTCAGAAATGTCCGAAACGGTGTCCGGCGCGCGTTTATGCACAGAGTTATGACAGTAGAAGAAACACGCTTGTTCTGCAAGGATACTCAGTACTTTCTACCTGAATTGGTGTAGTGATGTGTGACAAGTGTAATTATCGCTTTTGTGTTAAATATGTGGTTCCAGAAATTCTCTTCATAACTTTGATGAAACTTTGTTGAAACTTTGATGAAATCTTATTTATCGTTTACTGCTAACATATGTAAGGGTTACTATCACTCGGTATAAAACCTACTATAATAGTTAATCAAACAGGCAACTAGGGTGACATTAATGTTATTTTACATCTACTGTGTAACTAACAGTCTTGTAACATAGCCACAACTAACAATGTTTCGTAACTGGGTACCATTGTTCGCCTCTAGCCCATGGCACAGAGTAAACAAAACCAGCACGTCAATATTGACACCGCTCGTAACTCGCCAGCCTCACCGCTTAAAGCGCAAAACATATTATTTATGTATCTATTTTCTGTAGGTTTACACAAGACACATATGTATATATTTAGTACAGATATAAGGCATGTGCACACAGTGTGTTGGATATACCTATATATCGATGCCACATCCGCTAATAACCGGCCAAGTCGACTTTGCTGATATATGTACATATATATTATTTTAGCTATTTTAATAGCGATAGTAAGAGTCCATAGCCTCAACTCTACTCATTCGGGAAAACGACCCGTGTCAAACTAGACCACACCATATAGGACTAATAGGGTTGATGATAATGATGTAATCATAATATTTAGGGCAATTTAAATACGGCCATTTAATCCTATGTTAGAGTCCGGGAGGCGGATGATAGACACCTTATTACACATAATTTACCATGTACATACATACATACACATATTTTTACATATACACACATACACAAATAAAAATATTGTAACCAAGAACATTTGTTTCCCGTTCCATTAGTGGGTGAAATCAAACGCACAAGCCTAGAGAATTAGTGTGCCTAACCACTGGACCAGCAAGTCGCTCGGACTAGTCGCAACTAAGAAAATACAGAGATATAATCACAATATTAACATAAAACAAAATTTCGGTGTTCTCGAATTTAGGTAACATTTGCGAGCGAAATCTAAAAGCAAAGTTTTCGTGTTAGAACTCGTTCAACTCGGTCTCACAAAGTTTCGTAATTCCTTAAACATTACCTTCAAATTTTATATTTTTGGACTGAATATTTTACTTCTTTTTAAGGTCCGAATATAACATATTAAATTAACTATAACGCAATATAAACTGTACGTATCAGAATGTTAAGTGGTCATCTGACAGTTTATGATACCTATGGTTGTTCTTAATAAGATGATTTTTGGTTGAGATCGATTACACAATAAAAATAGGTTTGGAATAAATTTCACAAGTAAAATAAAAGAACCTATTATATTTTTCTTACTTGTTGGTAAACATATATTATCGTAGCCCAAACCTTTCGCATCAACAAAATTTATGAATATGCAGTTATCCTAAGTACGCAGTCCGTTCATATGCAGTTATCACCCTAAGTACGCAGTCCGTTCATATGCAGTTATCACCATAAGTACGCAGTCCGTTCATATGCAGTTATCACTCTAAGTACGCAGCAAGATAAGCGTATAATTCCCATAGAACAGTTATTTTAAAACTTCATTCATTATCTACCCCGTCCGAAATGTAGGTATTAAAATATAGTGAAAGTATTTTTTTGTTATAAAGTTTAAGTCTCCGCAAGGTTTACAGAACTCCATTTAACCGCTACTATGAAATTGCAATTTCACTTCTCGAAAAAAGGCTCTTGAAATTATGAACTCGTTTCAACTTTGTAACAGTGGGCCGTGAGGGGGCGGGGGTGGCGCTTGACTCTCATTTGCACTTTATTCATAAAGCGACGGAAAATAAATCATTTATTCGCTTTAATTCTTATTTGATTTAATTTTATTCCATTTAATTCCATTAGCATCTTAACACAAAGTTACATTAAAATATAGCAGTATTAAAAAGCTTCAATATTATCAACAGAAGTGTTGAAGTAAAAAAAAGGAAATATTTTATAGGTAATAATCATTATAAAATAGTCTGTCTACACACATTTGACCAGCGTGGCAGAGTATGCCCTTCACCATCTCATTCTACGAGGAGAGCCGTGTCCGAGAGTGGAATGATAAAAGACTCCATAATAATATAAAAGACTGTGTATAATATATATCTAAATAAAAACATGCGACGTAGAGACGCTTTTAAAATATACTGGTGAATTTGATTATTGAATAATGAATTTACTGATAAAGCTAGTGCTTTACGTTAGTACGTATCGGTAGAATTGATTGGACATAATCCTTGTTTGATGTCCGGGTACGAGCCGCGGACAGCGCGGACTGAGCCACGTCATTTGGGAGGATTATCCCCTGAGCGCCTGGCTTAGTAGAAGCCACTCAATTTGACACAAAACTGAACGGAACTATTCTTTCTTCAAAACTCAACTCATTTTTGAGTCATTGTAAGAACATGGTACTTGACGTTTTTGTATAAAAGTAACAATTTGTTTTTATTATAACGGTCGCTTACGAGCCAAGCAGTGAGCGCCCTGTATTTGCCAGTATCCTTACAGACAATTTATACATTTTAAAGAAAAAGATAAAATTGTAAAAATGTGCCGACCATGAAAAAAATTATATTTGATACTGACGATATCTGCCACGTTGGGCGAGCTGTTGCAACTGCGACTGCCGATCGGGAGGCCCTGGGTTCAAATCCCGGGCCGGGTGCTATTAGATTTTTTAAATTTTGAATTTCTAGTAATGACGATATGCGGAGCTAACTGCTGACCTTCACTAGTTGGAGAGACACTAGAAGAAGAAGAAGAAGTAGCGAATTGGAGTCTGGATCTGTGCCCGGTACATGGCAATAGGCTCACCACCTATTCCATGGAACGTAAACGTGACTAGTGAAACGTGGGAGTATGCTACACACTTCTTTCACACTTTACTAAAGTTTCAAGTTTTATTCGCAATTTATGTTGTAAATAAATGTACTGCAATAAATTTCTACTTAACAAGCCCTGTACGCTGTATATATTTCACACAAATACCTTAATCACTTAACGGTGCTCTAACATATGAATATCCTACAGTTTTATCGCCATTGAGGATTACAGTTCCTTACAGCAATGGTATCTACATCACAAGGACGCGGTTTAACAAGCGGTTGTCTCATTTATTAATAGCGCTCACGTCATCATCATCATCAACAGCCTATTATAGTCCACTGCTGGACATAGGCCTCCGACAAAAGGGGGGTTTATGCCCGTAATCTCCACGCTGGGCATGCGGGTTGGAGATCGCAGGGCACGGCTTTTCGCACCG